>JAHZND010002554.1:0-10176 GCA_027744115.1 Acrocyrtus sp. NNG-2020
CCACAAAATGCTGTGGCAGCGCTGCCACAACCCACGAAGGACATACCACCCAAAAGGTTTTTATTATTTTTTGCCTTGTTCACCAAGAAAAGCCGATGCCAAGTGCTTTCCCCTCTTTTTCTTCGCCTCTGCTTATTTGTGGTGCAAATAAGGTACATAGGCATAGAAAAGTTTTCCTTTAAAGTTTCTGCGAAATATTTGTAATGTGCTCATTGTGCACTCAATTGCTTTCCATTTCCCATCTTTGTGGGGACCTTTGAAAATTGCGAGAAGGAGGGAAGATGAAAAGGAGCAGGAGAGTGAGTGAGCAGCCCTTTCTTTAAAGCCCCTTTAAAAGGAAAACAGACTGCTCAACGATTTATGGGCGAGCACCATTTTCGCTGGTGAAATATTGCCCCATTTCTGCAACACTTTCTCTAAGTCAATAACACACCAGCAAAAAAAGCAACATGCTGGTGCGCGTTTTCATCTCCCTATGTAATTTTTTTGAGGGATAAAGGCACACGCAGTTTAAATATTTTAAATGGAACTTGTAGCACTCTGTCTTCCAATGGGTAGGGGACAGCAGCTCGCTCTTATGACTACGACCCTTCAAATTCCAGCTGCGTTCCTCCACTCGCTAATGAAATATTTTTGGGGCTTATATTCCATGTCCATGCACGAATGGGTCTCTCCACTCCACCTTTCGTGCAGCCATTTGTAGCATTCATCTAAACTAAAAAGCAATTTCAATACAAATTCCCTCCAAAAAATCACTTCCGCACACTTAACTCTCACTTTTCACCTATTCAGCATAAACTCATCGATTAGCAAAGTGTGATTTCCAACGGAAATCACGTTGCAACCAGCTCAGAATCCCTATCTGTCTCGCACGCACCGTGAAAAGTGAGGACATGGCATACGACAGCAGTTTTGAACAAAAAAGGATATTAACCGAAGTTTTTTTTGTGCCAAAAAATATGATAAAAGGGAACATGCTACTATTGTTCGCAGTTTCATTACGCAAAGTACGTACAAAAATGTTTTTTTTTCTACTTTTCCATTACAAAAAAGGCACTAAATGCTTGTGTGGTCTGGCTCTGGTTCTGGTTTCAACAAAAGAATACAGTTATTCATTGTGGGAGTACATGTGGCCTGGCTTTCCATATTTTTGGCATGTATATTGCCCCGTGCGGTGTACTCGATGCCCTCCCTCTTGTCGTGTGGGATACGCCTTAACATGTTCATACAGCGCGACCACGGCCTTCCATTTTTTCTCCCTGGAAAATCTCGCTGGTCTTCTTTTTTTTCGGCTAATGGTCTTGTATAATGTTGTGCCTTAGCATGATTGAGATCGATACATGGTGACATTACAAAAAAACTCTGAGAGGTCTCCAACTCTCAGAATTTATATATTTTTTATCCTTTCTGTTCGGAATGGCTTTATAGTAAAACAGGGGAAAAAGTTTAGGTGACCAAACGTGAAAACCATCTCACTTTTCTCATTACATTGACTAAAAAGGGATCTGTGTGGGAGACAAGGATTTTTTTCCCTCCTCTTCACAAAAAATAAACTTTTTTTTAGCTTGTACAGCTCCTTTTCAGGGATAAAAAAGTTAGCTCGAGCTAAAGAAAAAAAGAATGGATTTTGAAGAGCAAATCCGATTTTCCTCTTGAGCGCACCCATCGAAAGAACCCAGCTAATTTTAGCAGCAGGAAATTAAATGGACGTAAACTCTTTACTGCATACTAATTCCACGTTTTCACAATCTACGACTTATTCGGATCAACATAGAGCTACCAAAGCCATTATTATTTTGTATGTAACAGAACGAGAAAGAAAATATTCCAGAAATAATGGCGAAATGAATTAGCAAAAGCTCACGTTGAGGAGAAAGGTACTGCGAAAAAATCCGCTACCGAAAACAAAAGAGTAATGCAGGTGGGATTACATAGAAACATTTATGTAATCGTCGACTTTTCAAAAAAAAAAGAAATCTTTTTGCTAACAATAAACAACTACAATAATGTATTCCAGTCCCAGCCAGATTTACTATTTTTCCCAGGCTGGAACTTCCTGAGCTTTTAAAAGCTGAGATTTCGTCTCAAAACAAAAAAAGGATGAAAGCATCCGCATAAAATATTTTTTCATCTTTATTTGTGCCATTAAACCCATAACAAAAATGGAAGCTAATATGTTCTGTGTCTGCTCAGCACTCAGCACTTTTTTTAGTTCTCATCTACTATCCACTATCCAGTCCCGTCCAGTATATTTTTAGAAGTGGATGTTTGGTCCAGCTGGATAAAAAAGTATTTTTTTTCGCTGCGGCAGTGCCATTTATCATGGATAAAAATACAGCAACAAAACCTGATTTTCGTACAGCACAATATTATTACAGTATAGACTTCCAGACTGGCTTCATTTCCTATTCCTTCCGTGCTGTTGCTAGCCTCTTCTTCTGTCAGCCTACGATGAAAAGGAGAAAGTCCAGAGATGGATGTTTTGCCAACTTGATGAAACAGAGATAGCGATGGCAGATATACTCTTCTGAGCTGAGAGATGAGCTCCTCAGCCATATCTTTTTTAAGTGGCTGCCCGTGCCCAAAATATCTTCTTATGGGTACGATAAAAAAATGATAGGAAAGCGCCATTCCAGTTCAGTTCCCAGTTCAAGAGGAAATGTGAAGTGAAGTATGATGAGGAAAGAAGAGGCAAAAGCTTATACAGAATTTTTCCAGAGGATATTTCTTTTCTCTTTTACCTTTATGTCCAGAATGGATGTGGAAAAAAGCGATAGGATAGTTTTTATATCTGGTTCAGTTTCGTTACGGTTGATGACCACCAAGAAAGATAACATTTTTTTTTGTGTAGGCATGCGGTGGTGCGGACGTATCAAATGTGCCTGGAAATGGGTTTATGTCGTTGCATGTGGGCTCCGCTCTGCACTCCTTCTTCTGTGTCTGGGGCTCTTTGAAAGAGTTTTTTATTTAGCATTTTTCCTCTCAGCGTTTTTTGATAGGCACCTACTCAGCATAAGATTTTTTTAATGTCAAATCTCACATTCATTCTCATTTCCCTCACGGCTTCATCGACTATTAATGATGCCTACATGGCCATTTTGCAAAATGTTGACTGGATTTGTCCATTTAGCTGGAGTGATTCTTAGGGGAAAAAAGGAATATGAGTGGAGTCGAGCCACTTTCACTTACGTAAATGCCGGGTATTATCCTTATAGCTCGGGGTTCTAAATGCACTTTTCCCCATCCCATCTAATTTTACGAGCATGTTGATTATTTCTGTAATGATTAGAATTTAGGAGGATGATCGTTTAGCTCCGCTCCCTCCCATTTCTCAATGCAGTTGGTAATGGTATAATATCCGGAGAAAAAAANGTAATGATTAGAATTTAGGAGGATGATCGTTTAGCTCCGCTCCCTCCCATTTCTCAATGCAGTTGGTAATGGTATAATATCCGGAGAAAAAAAATCTTTTTGGAACACGATAGAGAAAAAAAAGTGCCTTCAATCCTGTCATTTTGCTGTCGTTATCAGAGAAAATCTCGACATTCGGAAAATGGGCTGCTCTCCGCTCACACTTTTTTTGTGTGCATTTTCGCAGCACACTCATGAGAAGTAAGTGGGGAGACAAGAGATGGCATAATTTTCTTTAGCTGGTGTGGTGATTCGATGAAGCATCAGAGACCTATTTACTCACGAAATTTGGGATGCAGCAGCGAGGCTGTTAAATAATGATGTCAATAGCGCGAATAGCTGTTTTTGTGATAGAAGGGCAACGAACTCTCCACAACGGGGCCCTACATTTTAAGTGAGGTGGTGGCTATGTGGTAGTGGCGCACTTGGAAAATTCATTAAATCTTTTTAAAAAATCAGTCCATCTCGTTTTAATCTACTCCTGAAAATTGCCAGCGGTGGTGCTAAGTGTTCATCACCTGAAAATGGATGTGAGAACTACACCGAGTGGGTTTTTTTCTAGTATCCCCGCTACGAACTTTATACCCATTATAGTATGGAGGAGCACTCATTACCCAATTCTTAATTATCGAGATGAACGACTCCCTCGAAAGTACTTAAGGGGAGAGCCTAGAAAACGGTGTCGCTTTTATTCTGTCGGCTGTCGGGTTGTCTTTATCACGAAACGACGAAAGTTGAGCACTTCTTGTTGAGCATTTTGTGGAGATGTGAGTCAGCACAAAAAAATTAGGGGTTCAGTGGATTCGCGAGATTATCATATTTTTCCCGGGAGTGCCCTGGCTGTGTTTGGTGGAGTGGGATTTGCATATTGCTTCGCCAGGCATACATATTCCACTTGACAGCTGGAAAAGGGAGTTAACAGCGGAGCCACTCAAACTCTTGTTCGGTGAGGAATGGAATCACGTAATAAACGTGAAATGCTTTCACTTCTTCTTTTTCTCTCTCCGCAAATAAATGCATTTCGAGGCAGTATAACAGCCAACCGTGCATGGCACTACTTTTACAAGACCTTTTCCGAAAAATATAATATATCTCGGCAATCACACGATGAAATATTGAGTGGATGCGGGCTACTTTTGCACTTGTCATGTATCCTTCAGAAAGAGAGATACGACTGATGTGGAGGCTCATGCTTTTTTACAATATTTTGGCGTGCTCGCGGCTCCTGGCGCTAAACATTTTTTTTATATCTGGGTGAAAGTGAGAGTGAGAGATGGAGAGCCAACTCCAGTCAGAAGGAGATTTTCAGGCTGTCACTTCTCCCACTTTTGACTATTGTTCTTTCACCTCGAGTGAAAATCAACTTGCGTCAGGATGACGGGCCCTATTTTACACTGTTAGTGGGATACACTGAGCTATGCTTTCCTTAGCGGTTCATAAAATGTGAAAGTTGATTATTATTATTATTATCACCACTCTACCCGCATCCGCTCTTCATATCCACTTCAGTCTTTTCACGACCTTTTCGCGGTTTGCTTATATTCCGCCCCGGGAAAAATTGGATTGCGCTATTGCTTTCAAAAAATGAAGCATATTTTTTGATAGGCTACCATTTTTGTAATAGGAGTGCTGTATGACGCCCGCAGAGAGTGCTTTTGGGCTCGGCGGAAATGTGTTTTTATAAATTTTTGGATGGATTCATTATTGCATGAATTAATTTTCATGTTTTCCTTTCATTTCAAAGGCCATTTCCACTTTTTTCACTTGTTTACTTTTCCTTTTTCCGAGCATTGTGAAATGAAAAGGAGATTTTTGGTTTATGCGTGTACCGCCATCACCTCATCCACCGCAAACTATGGTGTCCCTCATATCCTTCGTCGCAGTCATTAAAAATGAAGGCACAAGCTCAGTATTAGTTAAGGACTTGTATCTCTCCAAATTGTAGAGCTGGAGGCTGTCCTCGTCCCCACTTCATTTTCCTGGTAGAGGATACTAGAGCAGTAGGACAAAACCATTCCATGTCAATTGCAGAAGGCTTTTAAATGATCCTGTGGCTTTTCATTGCGAGCTGACTGAGAGTTTGATGCTGATTCCTTCTTCCCTGTATCATCACCGTCCTGATATTTCCAAGACGTGACATGGCTTACTAGTTTTCACGACTTCCGTCCTTTCTCTCAAGTGCCTTCTAAAAATGTGGCGCTTTCCCACTTTCCGAAACCATTTTTCTTTCTTCTCCAGCCCATTTTCCAGAGAAATATGGAGCATTTCAGACATTTTCCTTTCTTGGTGGGGATGCCACTCCACTAAATGTAAAAATATTGTTTGTATTTCCTTCACTACGACTTCAAAAAACGACGTCAGAAGCACTGTTACAATTTTTTTTGAAGGCCCAACAAAGACATAACTCTGCTGGGGTGGGTTGTAGAAAGCTATTAGTGGCCACGGCAGGATGGCGCACTTCCAGGAGATTTCAGGATGCAAATACATAAAAAAATGTGTATCGAGTGGAGTGGTGAGCCATTTGACAAAACACTGAAAACCTAATGATAAAAGTAGGGATAACTTTGGCTCCCCAAAATCTGAATTGCTTCGACAATGTCACTTCCAGAGAAATGGTCCAAGTAGTAAAGAAAGAGAAAAGAGGAGTTTTTTGGTTTTCAGGTAAAAACGTAGAGCCAACTAGGTCAGAAGCTGTGCATCTGGCTTGAAATCAGTGCATTCACGTGCGAAAATTGCTTCCAAAAAAGTTTATTAAATTGCTTGAGGCTTCCACGCTCTCTTCTCTTGTCATCAGTACAAGCACTTTCTGAAAAGCTGAAATGGGTAAATTTTGAGGATTTTTTACGAGAGAAAACTTTGTCCGGTAATTTTTAATCATCTCTGAGAGAAATCTGGCGGAACATGGCTGGAAATGATTTCCTGTCCACCAATAATCGCGTCAGCTCATCTAAAGCAGGCTAGGCACTGCATGTGGGAGGCACAGTAGAAGCAGCGCTGTCCAAAAACTCTGTCAGGAGAGAAAATGAGATCGAGTCATTCATGAAAAGCGAGCAGCAGAATGGCGCTTGGGAATTGGCTAGTATAAAAAAGCAACAGAATTGAGCCGGATATTGTTTTGGTGCTTTGTGACTTTGTCCTTGTTTTTCCTCCAGACATGATTGTTTACTGGAGCATGTTTGGGAAATCTCACGATTTCAATTTTTTTATCCCAACAAAGGAAACAAAGCGTATTAGATTGTTGGAGCAGTTGTCGCCAAAAAATAAAAAAGTGGTTTGCTGCGTTGTTATAGCATCGAGAGCCGGGACCATAGATATGAAAATGAAAAATACACACACTTCAATCACATCAACACAAAAATATGCGGAAAAAGGAGTCAGGCAACCCGAGCACATTTATCTTGCTCACTTTCCCTATTGTAACAGCGAAGGAAACAGCTACAGCAGCCCGATAATGGATGTGCTCGGGCAGAGTTTAGCGATACGCAAATAAGATTAAAACGGAGTATCGAAAAAAAGTTTTGTCTTAGGCTATATCCAGCAAAAGAGTGAGCCTGGATATGGAGGCTTGGCGTGCCTAATATATTCATTTTATTGTTATTTCCAGAAAAGCAATCTGATATTTTTTTTTCTCGCGGAGCGGAAGAAAGCAAAAGCTGAATTCCGTGTATTGGTGCGGGTGGCATTTTTTTTCTCGTTGCTGACAACCGAAGGCATTATCTCCTCCCAATCTGACAACGTCAGCCGAAAAAACAGAAAAGCAATCTGATATTTTTTTTCTCGCGGAGCGGAAGAAAGCAAAAGCTGAATTCCGTGTATTGGTGCGGGTGGCATTTTTTTTCTCGGTGCTGACAACCGAAGGCATTATCTCCTCTCAATCTGACAACGTCAGCCGAAAAAAACAAACAAACAAAAAATATAGGCGTGGCTGGGTACACGCTCAATTATAAAAAAAGTTTCTCGGACGTGCCATTTTCCCGTTCATAAATATATTTTTTTATATGTCGAAGGTCTGTGAAGGGCGAGGCGAGGTTTAGAATGAGAATGGAAATGAGTGTGGTGATCGCTCTGTTGATGATTATGATAGGCGATCGCTAGCAGAAACATGGCCTTGTAAAAACATGTTTCCTTTTTATGAAGAGCAACCCGAGATTTTTCTCTTGTGTAGTCTGGAAAACGTGAGCAGACTGCTAATGAAATGGGGAGACGCGCAATGTGTGCTATTCTATGTCCCTATCCGCTCGTAGATTTTACTACTATTGCTTTTCCTAATGCAGGTAGACATGGATTCATCGACATCGACAGCCAAAAAAAAATTTGTTTGCTGAAATGGCGAAAGCAAACTGCTGTTTTTTCCAGTTCATATCGGAAACACATTTTCATGCTGAGTCCGCCACTAAAACAATAGGGAAGGGAGGGTAAATCGGCAAAAATTTTTGAATTTCATTCTCCCATTAAATAATACTGCTCCGGGGAAAAAGCTCCGTCAAATTGTAGAGTGCTTTCGGCTAGACATGCTGTAATGGCTTGTAGCGATTAGAAAAGTTAGGGTACAAATTCACTAGCGTTGTTGAATGAGGCTGTTATCGATTTAGTCCTTTTTGCGTCTCAGCTAGTCTCCGAGAGAGAGAGAAAAGTGGCTGTTTACCATTTGCAAGAAAAAAAAATTTTGGAAGAAGAGGAAGAAAATTGGAGTGGAAAGCCCAGTGGTAATTATGCCGGTATGAAAATGAAGGTGCAGTGCACTGCATAAATAAAATAGTAGTGGGGGAAATCACAGCAAGAATGAAAAGATTTATGTTTTCCTTTGTCGCCAGCATGTGCACTGATTCCGGTACACTGCCATTTGCAATTTTCGCCATTTCTTCCTTCAGGATGTAGAATGTGGTGGGATTTTAGATGTCCACCTCACTCCCACCAAAACTACTATAAGAGCGTATATACCATGAGAAAACTGCATTTTTTACTGTTGTTTGAATGGAAATGAGTTGGGTGGTGAAATCAAAAATTTTTGGTTTGCGGGAAAGGGGAAATATGATGGTGGAATGTGTGAATGAGTCTGTTGTTTCCTTTAAGCAAGCGGTTTTCCCTTGGCTGAGGTTATCTAACGAACTGAGCTGTTTTTTTCGTTGCGTAATGAGAAACATGCCGTCTTCTCATCGCTGTGATCATGCCGGCACTAAAGAGAAATGATGAGGAGATGATGGCACTGGCCACATGTGGCATTTTGTATTTGCTCAGAATCCAAGTACACTGGCTGAAAAGGGAAAAGGGAAAGTGCTGGTTCTGGTTCCACTCAGCATACGAAATGAATATATTTCCACCAGACGGAAGAGGTTTTTTTTGGAGGGCTCCCGATAGTGAAAGATAACTCAGAAAAGGTTTGCCAGTTGTTGGTTGTTTTTTTTGCAAGTTTTGCAGTTTAGCATAGAAATACTACAGTTTTTACTTTTGTGGATCTTTTATTTTACGACTCCAGCAGAAATAACAAGATCATTGAAACGAAAAGTAAATAAGAAGCCCTGGTTTTTGTTTCGCGGTAGTTTCTGTGGCTTTTGAGGGAACAAGAAGCTTTCATTTTCAAACTGAGAAAACAGGAAAAGTGGGGACCAGCGAGTTCAGTCCGGAAGAGGGAGAATGGCAGAGTTGGCATCTGATTTAAAATGCCTTTCGTATTTCCTACTTTTCCCATTTACTGGAGTACTCCAAGAAAAAAACTCCTGGCTCAAGACGAGAGTGAGAGTGCTTCAGACAGATAGTTCAGCTGATGTACTGTGCTCCCTGGTTCCCAACTCAGCAAAAAAGATTTCTAAGCGACACTACCGAAGCAGATATCCCGTGGAAGGTCTCGCACTTGAAAAAGAGGGCAAACGCTTTCCTGGCTAGCATTTAACTCCGACTTTTGACGTGTTCTCCAAGACATCCAGCAGCTTCTCTGACGAGAGTCATATGACATGACTATAATATGATCAATTAAGATTAAGCAGCTTAATTTGCAGCAAATCCACCGGGCGTTTTTGTGCTCGGCTAGAAAATGAGAGTGGAAAGACTCAAGCTGTAAGTCAATTACAGGAGTACCCTTGGCTTGTCACGTTTTCCACTTTTCCATCTCGCGTAATCTGGAAAGCGCAAACAAGATTAAATTGAGGTTCATTAGAGCCACCCAAAAAGTAAATAGAAGAGTGAAGAGGGAAGAAGCTGTAAAATATTTTTTATCCAATCCATCCTTATCCAGGAATGAAAGCGGAGTCCTTGGAGTGATGAGATTTTGAGATTGCACTCCAACAGGATTTCACTTTTCAAGCATTTTTCTGTAATATTTTAGCAGTAAATTTCATTCCGACTGAAAGTACAGACAATTGTGTAAAGAATGATCAAAGAAAAAGTTTTTTTTTATTATTTTCCCAGTACTTCCCTCCACTTCCACTGCACACTCATCAGAAGAGTATAAAAGAAGCAACTTCACTTTTTTTCTGATTTATTTATTCCACACTCATTTTATTATTCAAAAGGGAAAATCTTGCAGTTTCTCTGAAGGTTTTATGACAACCGCCAGAATCACATCTGAATCATCCACTCTAATTTTTTCTGGCTTTTTCCACTTTTCCCCCTTCGACTTATGAAACGGGCTTAGCAATAGTCCCTTTTTCACTCGACGAGAGACAAACGCTCATAAATTTCGGTATCCCTTCTCACTCGGACAGCTCAATGGGGCTTCCTGCCAGTCCCTCCTCATATCCACACTCACTCTACTCATATTACATCTTT
>JAHZND010002555.1:0-11917 GCA_027744115.1 Acrocyrtus sp. NNG-2020
GGCCAAGAAGGGAGTCTCGTGGTGGAGGGGGGATCGAGGGAGACGTATCCTTTGGAGTTGGAAATGCCAAGGACGAAGGATGACCTACCTCCGCCGCTGGTGACATCGGAGGGGAAGCTGGTGTATCGGCTGCAGGCATTCATGTCAACTGTTGAGGGAAGACATGTGAATGTTGGGGAGACAAATCTGCAGTACCAAGGGTGCTACGACCTCATTGAAAATTCGGAGGAGACAGAGAAGCCCATTCGAATTCAGCAACAGGTGCAGTCAAAGAGGTCCTATTTGGGGTTGGGGAAAAAGAAAATGGCGAGTGTCGAGTTTTCAGTGGAAAGAGGTGGATTTCTCCCTCTCGAGTTTGTCAGCTTTTCCGTTGTGGGATCGAGTCCGGAGAAAACCCAAGTTCAGCTGGAGTGTAAGGTGGAGCTCGTGCAGAAAGTTTGGTATCAAGTGCTGGCAACGGTAGGGAAAAGGATGTCGGTTAGAATGAAGGTGAACTTGCTTGCAGTCGCACAAGTTGATAAGCTTGTAGTGGAGCCTGGAAAGGATGTGCTGTGGGAGGGAAGATTGCAAATACCGAGGGGCCAGACTCCCACCTATAAGCTGGACTTTATGAATAGTGTCAGCTACACTTTGAGAGTGACATTTGCCCTAAATGGAGACCGGGAGGGGAAGGTGACAGGAGAAGCCCCAATATTTATTGGAACTTCCCGCCATGGAAAAGCAAAGGAGAAAATTAATGGAGATGAAGAAAATGGTGAGAATGGGCAGTGCTCTTACAGCCAGGGCCACTTCGATGACGATGAGGACGACAATTCTCCAAGTAGATTTGGCGCGTGTGCACCGCTCGTCATGAGAACATCACAGTCAATGACTTTTGAGGGACCTGCAAGGAGAAGGGCAGGTTCGATGTCGTCTGTGGAGTCCTTTCAAAGCCAGCTTTCCGCAGGAGCCCAATCCCTCTTTAGAATGCCGCCAAGCTACTCTCAGCTTTCTTCGAGGAGATCGACTCTTGAGACCCGTACGAAAATAAATTTAAAATTTACGCGTATATTCATCCAACTTCCGTTTTCTATCTTGCTTCATTATATAAAACTGCTCATTTAATTTTTATAGTGCCTCCGCCATACGGCGACTTGGAGCTACAGGAAAGAAGTTGCAATGCTGAGGACGACGAGGGTGATGGGGAAAGCAAGGAAACCGAAGTTGGGTCCAAAGACACATCTCCCGATTTACTTTTCTGATCAACTTACAAATTGAATTTAAATGGAAATTAAATATTAATATACTAAAAATACAAATCGTTTTTTATTACTGGAATTATGTGATCCTTCATTTTGCTGTACAAATTCACGGACTTACTTGTAACTTTGTAAAAATGCAAACAACAATTTTGCACCCTTGCCTTGCACCAAAGCTGTTCGAAGATAACTTAAAAATGTAAATAAAATATTTAGCTCCTTTAAAAATCAGTTTCATTTTGAATTCCGTAATCATTTTCTTTTTTATTCAATTATTTTTGAAACAAATCATGACAAGTTGGTAACTTTTTTTTTGAAGTTGAAAGAAAAAATCTCTATAGCCTCGTATCATCAACCACAATAATTTATATATTTAGCTATAGGGAATGAAAGCAAATTTTGTTTTTTGTAGATAAGGTAAAAAGTAATCTCTTCGGTTTCATTTTTTTGTAATGTGTGCCAGCCAATGTACCACACACACACATTTTCGTAATAAATTAATGTCCTGGCGAAATTCATAATTTTTCATCTCTTTTTTTCACATTTCATCATATTCATCATTAGATTCATTCACAAATATACACTTTTACAGTAAAATTTTTTAATTGTCAGTTCTGTATTTTTAATAGTCCTTTTTTAATTATAAATTAATTTTTTTAATACTTAACACATGAATATTTTTCCGAAAAATTGCAATTAAGTTCTTCGTTTTAAAAATTATTAGACCTTGTCTTAAATTTATTTCGTTTCTGACTTTTCTTTCTGAAAGAAATTAAAATGAAAATTTTTCCGAAAAATTGCAATTAAGTTCTTCGTTTTAAAAATTATTAGACCTTGTCTTAAATTTATTTCGTTTCTGACTTTTCTTTCTGAAAGAAATTAAGGATAAAAAAGTTGCGCACTTTTTCTTAAAAATATAATATAAACCATATTGCACTTGTCACGTTGTCAGTTTGTAAGAAAAAGAAAAGACGAAAAAAATGTGTTTGACTCGTTAAAATTGTATTGCGATTTGTATAGTAAATTTACTTTTTTGGTACAATCAAATTATTTCAGCATCATCTTTATATCGGTATTACTGGAAATATCTGATGGCGGAGACTGAGAGGAACTTCTCAATAAATATTTCAGAGTCGAGAACCGCGATGTGGGCTGCTCTGCCGATGATCGAGTTTGCCGAGTGGCTGGCGATTGCGTGATGAACGTCATACCGGACTAGCTTCACGTTGTTGGTCAAAGATGGGATTCAAAATGTTCATAACCATTTCGCGATAAGCTTCACCTGTTAGTAATTATTTAAAAAGATTTAAAAAGGTGAAGTTTTTAATTAAATTTTTGTTTTAAGTTTTAAGTTTTCGTAAATCAAATTTTAAAAGAAAAGTTTAAATATTTTTTAACGTACCCACAACGGAGCCATCTTTAAGGGACTGCTTGCAGTTGATTCCTAATAGTATTAGCGAAAATAAAAGTTTGCTTACAATTTTTGCACAACTTGTTTTTTGCTTTTTTGATAGAATTTAATTTATTATCATCATGATACTTTTATGCTTACCCATATTAACGAGACCAGATCCATTATAGAGAGTGCCTAAGTGCGGACCACTCAAGCTAAGAAAAGTGTGAAGTTTCGGTAGTAAGTGAGCAAGTGCGGGGCGAGTGAGTGCACTCCTAATAATAATATTGCCTAGCGAATGTCCCACAAAACTAATCCTACTTGGGTTCAACTTGTTCGTGTCCATGTACGCTAAAATCTCCGACACAAACTTATCCGTCATTTGGGAGAAGTCGGAGAAGGTAAGCCCATCCTGGTTCTTTTCCGACATTAGAAAATGAATATTTTGCCCGGGGAGGCTAACCTCCAGGTAAATCTTGAAGAGACGCAAGTCATGGCAGGAACCTGTAAAAAAATATAAAAAATATAAATGCAATTGGCTTACTCTTCATCACACTCTGGAATGTCTGGAACTGCTTCATTATTGGAAAGTTATAAAAACTTTTCCAGAATTTTTGGATTCACCGTCAAGTCCGTGAACGCAAATGATGAGATGGAGCCCTTTGGGATGGAACACACGCAGCTCGTCAGGTATAAGGAAGTATGGAATGGTTTGAAAAGTTTGGTTGGGGAATTGCGGCTGAGACTGTTGCTGAGGTGTAGTTGGCACATTATTTGACGATGTCGAAGTTGGTGGCTGTACACATGGAGGCTGTGTTGGAGCAAGTGCCGCAGCCGCAGCTACAACCAGCTTCTGATCGGCGAGCAAACAGTTGCAGTCTAGAGATCCTCTCCGATTTCCGTTATTGCTGGAGTTTGATCGTTGCGAGCTTTTAGGTGTGGTGGAAGTCGAAGTCCCCAGAGGTTGCCCGCTAGTACTAGGACTTAAATTACTTGGAGTTGTTGCCGTTCCAGTTTGGCTTCCAGGCAGTATTCCGGTGGTCCCAGGCTGCACAGGTGATTGTGTCACTGAAGAAGAACCTACAAAAAGTTTTTTTTATAACCGAATATATAATGAAATTATTACAAAATTTATTTATATCTAATTGAATTGACATAAGCCCAATAAAATAAAAACTTTTTAATTCACTTTACCATGTTTCCGGTATTGCAGCGAACTAAACTTTTTCGGCTTCAGGGGAAAGCTGTTCTGCCTGCTGGCACAGTTACTACTACTCCTCTGCTTTTCCCCTTCTTCCCCATCTCCATTATTTCCGCCTATATCCAGATCGTCATCCAAATCCCGGAACTCTTCTGGAGGACACAACGGCGCTAAATTGGTCACTGGTGGGATTAAATCGTCTACGGAGGGATTAGGTGGGCTAATCGTTGTTCCTCCCTGATCCTGGAACTCCTTCGGTGGTGGAACAACCATTGCAGACGCCGGCTGAGTTTGAAGGAACAGCTGCAACCCATTCGACTTCTTTCTCTGAGTGAGTTCTTTCAGAAGAACTGAGTTTTTCAGTTGCTGCTCCTTTCTATTCCTTTCCTCGTCATCGGACGAAGAAATCCCTTCGATGACCCTTTCATCGTCTTCATCGCTGTGGAGTGCGTCCGGCGTTTCTGAACTGTTGGAGACCCACCCAGATTCCTCACTTGTTTGGTCAATGTCAATTTCACTTTGGTTGTAGTTCAGGTAGTACTCCATGCTCGCTAGGTCACTCAGCAGAGGCGTTGAGTTGTACTTCCGGATGTCGCCACTGGCTCCACCGTTCTGCTCCTCGCTCTGATCATTCCCATTTCTTCTCTGGGAGGAATGATGGCTGTGGCGGTGCTGGGTGCTACAGTCATCCGCTCCATCTGCAGCGTACCGCCCACCGTCTTGCTTTTTATCTTCGCCTGTTGTTGAGGACGAATGTCGGCGCGGAATTGTCTAGAAAAATTAATTTAAATATTAAATTACCTAATTTAAGAGAACATCTAAAAATTCCAGTAATTGGAAGTAGCTTTCATACATTTGTTCCAGTCTCCGTTGTCACAATCATTGACGCCCTGTGGTGATGCTGAGGTTGAAGCAGCAGCGTAGTCGGCTTATTAGCTGCCCCTTGACCAATCACTGTCGGATTCAAGACTTTCTTCTTCCTTTTCTTTTTGGTTTTATTTGCATTCATCATCAAAAGCTGCGCCTTCTTTTCCAGCTCTTCCATCTCAGCCTTAATTTTATTGCTTGCGTTTTCCTCATATCCCCTCCCATCAGTTAGTACCCCATTCATCGACAGAATTCCACTATCCTTCGCATTTTGAATTGATCCGCCTCCACTACTCCCCTTCTTGGAACCCAATAAAAGCTTCCCCGTAATCGTAATTGGCTCAATCACTTCAGTTGGAACACCGCCCGCAGTTCCGCTCACACTGCGCTGCTTCCCCGTCTTTGCCAAGGATTTCTTAGAATTTGTCAGCAGATCATCGGTGGTCATCGGTTTATTACTCGAGCAGGACGAGGACGTCGAAGACGTCGAGCTCACAACCGTAGCGGACTTCACAAAAGGAGGATGTTGGCCATGAGAGTGCTGCTGAGATGACGATCCCCCATGATGATGATTATGGTGGTGATGGTGACCTCCCACCAACTCATAAGGACCTTGTTGTCTCGAGTCCTGCAAAAGATCTAAACTTTTACTATGACTAGGCGGCTTCTTCCCTCCTCTACTGCGTAGCGACCCTGTCCCCGTATTCCCCACTGTTCCGCTAACTCCTCCCCCCAACTGTATCATTTTCTCTGTGTTCCCCAAAGCCACTAACGGATTCAGCAGAAGCTGCCCTCCACTTACAGCGCCAACAGCGGCAGCAAGTCGTTGCTGCTTCAGCAAAATTTCCGCCATTCCACAACTACACTCATCCGCCAGTGAGAGCGCCGTCGAGCCAATTCCACTGTCCCCACCGGAGTTGGACAGAGTGCTATACTTAGATTTGCTATTTGACCCGGACGCATTATTCCCTCCTCCATTTCCGGCGCTGCTATTGCTCGTCAGCACCAGTTCCTGTGGCACCCCTGAGACATACTGCGATATACTCGTGAATGTCTGAAAGCTCCTGTGTTGCTGCAGTGTCGAGCTCGGGCAGAGACTAGTCTGCTGTTGGTCAATAGAAATAAATTGGTCTTCGAAGACAATCGGAATTGTGTTCATGTCTCCATCCAGCTCTCCGCACTCTAATGGAAGGGGCCCATAATTCAGCGACTTCTTCAGCAGCTCTACGATAGGAGTGTAGTCCTTGGCGGTGTACGCACTCCTCAGTGGATTTTCCGTGATGTAGAATCCCTCCTCGAATCTCTTCACACGTTCGTAATGATGCAACTGACTGAGATAAACACGCACTGGCTCCTTGCCAATACAGAGGTCGAGAAACCTGTGCCAGAGGAGAATGTTCTCCGCACAGAGTTGGGCAATGTCCTTATGCGCTTGAATGAGGAAGTCCTCAATTTCCTCCTCCGATTTGTTCTTCCCCTTAATGATCTTGTCAAAGTCAGAGGACTTCGTGTAGGATGTGAGGAAGTTCACTGAGCGCACTGAGTCGATAATGTCGTACTTCCCGAGCACTTGGAGGAACTCAACAAGTTTTGATTTCAGATTAATGTTAGATTCCATCAGCACTGACATCAACGTTTCGTGAGTGTGCTTGGCCGCGAGCAGTTTTGATGTCGAGTACGGATTCGAGTGGCTTTGGGAGGCGGCTGTGGGCACGCAGCCAGTGGTCCCGGAGGAGCCGGATGAGGCGTTCAGGTAAAAGTCCGGACTTTTTGACAGCGCTCCTTTCGTTCTACAAGGAAAGAGAGAGAAAAAGGGCAAAGGTGGTGAGTTGCAATTAATTATGGCGCAGTACTTTTAGGTATGCTCGGCTGGAAAGTAAAAAAAATATTTATTTATTTATTACATGTGAACGGCAATCAGTCCCCCGTGCATGGAAATGGAGACCGCGCACAAGTGAAAGTAGTCGAAGAATACAGGCCTGTAGTAGTGGATGCCCACATGTTTGGTCAAGTTGATTTGAAGCGTGCGGGAGCTGACAACGGTGTCGTTAAAGCATAACTTTAGATCTAGCAAGTACTCCACTCGATGGAGTTCCTCGAGGAGCCGGTTGGAGCTATTATTTTCGTGAAGTTGGAGATGGACACGGAAGAGAATTAGGTCGTGGAGGTCGATTTCCTCGTTTCTAAAGAGAATGCGGAAGGAGCGAGATCGCGCGGAGTTGGAGCTAGTAATGGACGACGAGGATTGTAGGGAAGCGGAAGATGTAGAGTTGGAGTATGCATGGTGATGCGAGGCCGATGGGAGAGTACCTCCCGCTGGAGAGTTGGATGATGGAGGAGGGGGCGGCGGTGGAGGTGGGGGAGGCGGAACCGGAACTGGCCCACTCCCAGGTGTCGACGCTCCATTATTTGTGGCAGAGTTGGAGGAGGAAGAACCTTCTACAAAATAAAATCATACAATAAATATAAATGACCTTGCCCATGCCCCTAAAACTTGGACTCAACTTTCCAAGAAATAAATTTATTTTTAATCAGGTTTCGTTAATTAAATGATGAATATATGAATGGCTACTTTTATGCTTAGAAGTAGAAGAGGAAGTAGAGGAATTAGCGAGATTTGCAGCAGCAGAAGAGGATGAGTTAGCCACAGGTGTGGTGCCAGCTGCCCCGCCGCTAGCACCACCTGAAGAAGTCGAGTGATGATGTTGATGATTGTTATTAGCTGATGAGCCAAGATTGATTTCGACACGTGCTGGAAGCTTGGTTATCACACGTAAGCTCACTTGCAATTGGTAGTACCTACACAAACAGACATAATTTTCCATATACGCACAAAAAATCCCAACAAAGTCTACAAAATTTTATTTTAATCTACTTTAATCCTTGCAAAAAAATTAATCTACTTTTAAGCAATCTACAATCGTATGCCGCAGTAACCACTTTTGTCAGTCCTTTAAATTAATTTAATCTGGTTTTATTAATGAATAGCATATCTAGCTAAGCTCTAGTTTTTTGCTCTGGTTAGACTTAATTTTAGATTTTAATCTTTTTTTCGTTTACGACCGCCAAAACGTTTTTTTAGATCTGCTCATGCAACCTACATTTTATTTTTTATCGCAGTATTTTAGAATTTCAGATATTAGATAAGTGAAATAATTCCTCAGCTATAGGCCTTAACCTCTCCCGTTGCATTTTGTATTGTGGGAAAACCTCAACCAAAAAATCTAATTTCGTAGTGCAAAATCCACTCAACTGTCATAAACCTCAACTTTCTCATCCTTAGCTCCCAACGTCCCAACTCCCACCCAAATCTACTCATTCGAAGAATTTCCCGACGAAATTCAAAAGAAAAAAATAACCCTTCTGAATTTTTCTAAATGTTTCCCCATCACCAAATTTTTTTTTGTCAGTAATAAATTTCGCAATGATACACTTCTGTTCGGTGCACTAAAAAAGAAGAAAATATGCGCTTTTTTACAGATAAACAGATCATAAAATTGTGTCATCATCGCTTAGCCGCACTCATATATATTTTCCCATAGTCGTCTATTTATCATCACCTCACCGCCACCGCCACTGCCACCGCGATAACTCTCCTGCCCAGATAGATATTTTTTTATTGCTTCTTCCTTCCCCATTACCTACACATGAACTTTTTGCATTATTGCAAATAAAAAAAATTCCACTTCCACCATCCAATCTGCAGCGTCCTCCTCCGCTAAAAACGGCTCAGCTCACATAAATACTGCTAACCGACAGGTTAAAAATAAATAATAAAAAGTTGTGAGTGGGAGAGGCTATCTCTGCACTCGCCCCAGAGAAAGTTTTATGGCTCACAGCTGCACAATATTGCAGTGAAAAAATAGACTGACATAAATTATTATACACAGTTAATCAAGGCTGTGCCGTTTTTTTGCATAAACGAGAAAGTTGGGAATAGCACCAGAGAGAAAAAATTGCAAAAATCCCCCAAAAAAATATAAATCCTTGTGTGGATGTGTGGAAAAAGCTCCCAAAATGAATCAAATTTGCATGCCCTCTCCAGTCTGACCTTGACTGACAAAAAAAAGTGACGTTTTTGGGTAGCGGTAGCACACTTGATATATGCTGAGTGTTCGGAGAAAAATTACAAATTTAAGAGCAGGAAAGGAAAAAAAATGTCAGAGGGAAGGATTTTCGCGAAATTTTTAATCAACTCGGAGACAGGGGAAGGACAGGAAGTGCAAATTTTTAGGGACTCTCGTATGCATAATTAAAAGTTTTTAAAGCTATATCTGGAATAAAGTTGGGGAAAGATGAAAATCAAGTTAAGTTAAAGTAAAGGTCAATTGTTAGTGGAAATGCCAAGATTTTCATGTAATAAATTTTTAAAAATCGTTTGTTTTTCACTCACCCTCTAAGGAACAAATCCACGTTGTAGAATTTGTAAAGCTCCAAGCAAAACTCGAGGGTGGCTTGGAGCTCGTTGTTGTTTCCCGTACTCGTACTCCCCCACACTGCTGGCACTACTAGCCCCGTTGGAAGTTGACGATGTGGAGGTGACCATACCCCCTCCGCAGTATATTGGAGTCATACTTCCCTCCTCAAAAAAATTAATAACTCTCTCGTAGTAATAATACTCGTAATACTTTTCAGTAGCAGAATAAGCTTTGTTTACAACAATACAAAAAAATCTAAACTAAATTAAAGTTAAGGATTTTTTGACAGGAGTCGCTGACTAGAAATATTATTTTATTTAAATATTTTTGGTAAAATCGCCGTAAATATATGGAGGCATCTACTCAAGTAATAGATTTTATTTTTTCTCCTTTTCTCAGATAAACTCACTCTACCAGTATCACATAAATAAACCTTGCTATGATCTTGTGAAAAATGATGATTGTTTCTTAAAAATAATTATTTTATATACAATTAATTCTTTTTTTACCTACTCCTAAACATTCACTCCTTAACATATACTGCACATTATTACTGTAAAATTTTTAATTATATTGCTTCCTGGCTGTGCTTCTTGCACTACTCACGTCACGAGCGCTATTTTTTGTTGTTTCTGGCTCAGCAAAATAAAAATTAGTGCAAAAATTTTAACTGCTTTGAATTGAAAGTGAAACAATAAGACACTGTGCATTTAAAAAATAATTTTCCGCTGAAGTGCCTTTTGCTTTTCCTCTCCCCTTTATGCACTGATAGCAATCAACGATAAAACTGACAAAATAGTTTTCTAAAAAGGAGTAAAGATTGCTTGCTTTTTAGCCCATTTTTAAATTCTATAAAAGCATTTTCTCGAAAGAATTTTTATTTTTTATTGCACCATCGCTAAAACCCTTGTTGCAGTGAGAAATGCTTTGAAAATTTTGGATGAAAATTTTATCAGCAAGTTTCATAGCTTTCAACTTCAACTGTGTTGCCAAGAAGAGCAAAAATTTTAACTGCTTTGAATTGAAAGTGAAACAATAAGACACTGTGCATTTAAAAAATAATTTTCCGCTGAAGTGCCTTTTGCTTTTCCTCTCCTCTTTATGCACTGATAGCAATCAACGATAAAACTGACAAAATAGTTTTCTAAAAAGGAGTAAGGATTGCTTGCTTTTTAGCCCATTTTAAAATTCTATAAAAGCATTTTCTAGAAAGAATTTTTATTTTTTATTGCACCATCGCTAAAACCTTCGTTGCAGTGAGAAATGCTTTGAAAATTTTGGATGAAAATTTTATCAGCAAGTTTCATAGCTTTCAACTTCAACTGTGTTGCCAAGAAGGAGTCATAATTTTGCTTCGTGTAGTAATTAAAATTGTACTAAATGGAAACACCTTTTCACCAAAATTCTTAACAATTTTAAGATATTTTCTTCAAAATTAGCAATGAAAAGTATTTGAAAATTGAAGACAGGAAAATTATAACGTGTTTTCCCGCACTTTTTTACAAAAAATTTTGTTAGCTTTTGATTGTTGATCAATTTATAATGTTGTACAAAGATTACAATTTTTTAAAATTTTAGATACAAAC
Organism: Acrocyrtus sp. NNG-2020; assembly: GCA_027744115.1. Taxonomy (NCBI): domain Eukaryota; kingdom Metazoa; phylum Arthropoda; class Collembola; order Entomobryomorpha; family Entomobryidae; genus Acrocyrtus; species Acrocyrtus sp. NNG-2020. The sequence goes on from JAHZND010002555.1 coordinate 10,704, forward strand.
ATACTTTTTTCTAGATTTTTTTAGTGGTACAGTGAAAACATTTAAATATTTTCAATGGTCTACAAATATTTAAATTTTTATACTGAATTTTCAGACATTTTTTGTTGCACGAGGATGACCAAATCCATGTTGTAAAATTTATATAAACGTAGTCACAAGTTGCAGTTTGCAGTGAGCAAAAGCGAATTTTAATTTTTTTTACCAACTTTTTTATCAAAACTTATCAACTTTTTTCTTTTTCCATTTAAGTCTCCAAATCAATACTTTTCTCGTTTCCATATTCCTTCTTCCACTTCCATCACAAAATGGGAAGAAAATAATCAGCTTTTTTAAAAGCTACTTTTTTTCTTCTTCTTCACCCGTAAACTTCTCTTCTCCGAATGAAAAAAAAATTAAATCAGTCTGGAAAACTTTTCTAATCCAAAAAATTTTCCCCTCTTCTCCGTTTTTTTAACTTCCAAAATATATTCTCACTTTAATTCCCTTATTCCCACTCATCACCAACAAAACAGCTCATCCACTAAAGAAAACCACCAAACCACCTCTCTATTTTAACCACTTTTCCACTTCTATTCAAAATAAAATTTCTCTTCTTCTTCTTTCCTAAAAAATTTCTTTCTTTTTAAAAAACTAATCTAATTAAACTAATTAATTTATCTCTTCCCGTTCCCTTTTCACCTTTTCCTTCTCACTCCTTCTCACTCCTTTCTCCTCTTTTTTTCCGGGTGTCCGATCTTCTCAAAAAATATATTCGTCGCTCCTTCCAAAGAAAAATCTTATTTTTTAGTCAGTTTACACCAGTATTTTTTTTTATTTACACACACTCATCACAAGAAAATATCCTGGAAATCGTATTGTGGAAGAAGCAAAATTCTTTTTTTCAGTTTTTCAGTTCTTTTATCATCGGAGAGAGTGAGCAGAGAAGGTGGCTCCTTCTCCATCACCGTATCTTCACTGAAACTTTCTCCAGCAGCATTATATTATTTCTTTGCTTCCAACTTTCCATCTCAGAGTTCCAGCTCCAGCTCTCTACTAAAAATATTCTCTCTTCGGAGGAAGGAGCACAGATGATGAGAGCTATTTCGCTTATGTAATAAGCTCGCTCTTCTCCAAAAACTTTTCCATCCACACCGTGTACCGTGTATGATATGGTGATAGTGATGATGACCATGATCACAAGAAGCAAACCATTTTATTTTACTAGAATGGGACTA
>JAHZND010002556.1:0-12442 GCA_027744115.1 Acrocyrtus sp. NNG-2020
ATCATATTCCATATGAGTTTGAATCTCACGAAGCTTGCTCAAGCCAAGCGGACCCCCCAAAATTCATCTGAGAATGGAAATGAAACCGTAGCGAAAGATCAGAACTCAGAAGAAGACTTCGACATAGGCGATCTTCTCAAAGAGTTTTCAATATCTATCGTGATTAGTTTCTTCAATTTGATATTTCCAATTATTTTATCAAGGGTAAGCAAAAAATGTAGTTTTATAAATATGACATTAATTGTATAATTCTGGCTATTCCGCACACTCAATCTATCTACCTCACCTCATATTTGAACTTTTGTTGATTATTCCAGCTCGGAAAATTGGAAGACTTGTCCAAAGAATGGGAAATTGCTCTGGTTCTTCTGCGGTCTTTATTTATCCGTTTATTTTCGATATATGCCCTAGCTGCTGTGTTTTATAAGTACACTTACTGCGTCCCAAAACCGGGGTACTGTACTGAGTGCGACACCAACCGAACATTTGAAGACAGTGGGAACATACAACTTGAAAATTCAAATGGAAACAGCGGAATTAAGGACCGTGTTCGTTGCTGGGAGGGAGAATTTGCAGCTCAAATATATAAACTCGTTTTCACGGAGCTTGTACTTAAAATCATTATTACGTTTGTTGGTGATCCCTTAAGAAGATTTGTAAGGTACTGCTTTAAAAACAATAACTTTGCTCGGAGAATTGGGACACTCAGTTTCAACATTGTTCGCCACAGCCTGGACATAATTTATATTCAGCTTCTTGCCTGGATAAGCTTTTACTTTGCCCCGTTTATGCCCATTCTGACTGTGTTGTACTGTTTGGTGATATTCCACGTAAAGAAGTTTGGCGTCCTGTATAATGTCAATTATACACCAGATACGTTTCGAACATCTAGGACAACAGCGGTATTCATGATGGCGAAAGTTATTTCGTTTTCAGTTGTCTTATTTACATTTTCCTTCATAGTTGGCTATATGACACCGTCACGGGAGTGCGGGCCCTTTAGAGGAAAGGAAACAGCGTGGGTTGCAGTGAAGGACCAGTTTGAACACTATCCCTGGATGAGAACAGTTGTTGACGCTGCTTTTCCGGGAGTGGCCGTACCTCTTGCTTTGGTTTTGATGCTACTGACATACTATTATTATTCTGTTGCTCAAGCTAATCGTGCCATGGTAGAAACTCTTCGACATTTGCTTATCTTGGAAGGGCACGATAAGCAATACCTTTTTGCCAAATTGAACTCTTTAAGGCGTAAGTCACAGTCAAATAGCCCCACTACTGAGGATGGTGAAACATTGCATCAACCGTAAACATTTACTAAACGATACAAATACTAAAATGCAATTATCTTGTATGCCTGTGGCATGGTATAGGCGGCGGGGGTGGACCTTCTGAATCGAGACAAAAAGTACCAGATATGCGCCAAACCATATTAAAAAATCCTAAAATCGAAAGAAGGGTCTCTCGTGCTTTATCCCGTGCTAGTATTAGTATTGCATAACAGCAGCAGCAGGTATTAACTGACTAAATACAGTTCGACAAAGGTAACAAAATAGTGACTAAAAGTTATTACAAAAATACAGAACAATGTTGTAAGCTGTGCCAATTCCATTGACTGCCATGTCTCTCATGCGCTCAATTATTTAACTTCAATCAATTGGAAATTTGGAACAATGCACTATGGAACTCGAACAGTATTCCGACTAGGCGATTCTGCTCCTACCACTTATCGCTTTAGTTTTAGCTCAATGTCCATGTGAAAAGATGTACATTAACGATTTCCTAATTCCTTTCCGTATCCAGCTAGTGTGAAGGCGAAGGCACCACGTGTGGTACGAAAAATACAATTAAACTTAAAAGCCTATACATAAATATCTACATTATATGACGTTATTTATATATATCTATTTATATTATTAATATTTTAGATTAAATACGTGCTCTATATAATTAATACAATATAAAACTACACGTCATACTTATTGCTGAAACTGAACACTCGGCAGATCAATTTTGGATTGTACAATATTCAAATAAAATGATGCTACAAGTGCAGTGTTGTAATGCAGTACAATGTTACAACGAAATCTAGTTAGTTTGCAATTGGCATCTATATTTATAGTAATTTGTGTACCTAGAACTATGCTCGGTTTGTTGTTTAAGATGCCTGCGTATTGTGAACATTCATGTTAATATTTATATATATTTATAAAAATATGAAATGCAGTGTAATTTTGAAATAGATATAGAAAATACAAAGTGACCCCCACTTAACTTGATTGTTGTGAAGGTACATGTCTGCTCGACCTTCGCAGTTGGCTTTAATCGTAAAATATAAATTCGTAAATAAACTAGAAATCAAATTGTTTTGAAATATTGGGATGTCATTTTTCTTTACAAATCACATTTCACTCATATCAACATTTGACGCTGCATCATAAAGTCTACGGCAGAGATATAAAAATTAATTATTATACATAAATACAAGTTCATGAATGTTAAAATTAAACTCACTCGATCAACAATTTAATATTAAGCATTTTGCAAAGTAGAACGCAAAAATAAAACGTTGCTAGTTATTGAGAATCACTGGTCACATTTTTCTACTTTCCACTAGCAGACAACCCCGCCACGCATGTACTGGACCTGAAGCCAATCATTCCGGCAATAACCAACAGTCGACAAGAAAAAAAAGTTCTTCAACAATTTTAATAACTAAGTATGAGTGGATTGGTTTATAGTAATAAAATCAAAAGCTGAAATATTGTAGGTTTAATTGTGGATTACTTTCTTCGTTATTCTGCTACGGAACTTTTGACCGGCTCATGGAGCTGTAAACAATTAGACAAAGGCAAAACAAAAGGTTACATTTAAGAAGCTCAATAAAGTTGAACTGAGCCTCAATCACGAAGTGCCTTCTCTTCTCTTAATCAATCAACGAAAGTCGGAAATTCATTATTTCAATATACCATCCTTTACATATATAAGACTTTTCTTTATCTTTCCCTTACAATTTTCGATAGTTCCAGCCAGTCCAATAATTTATTTTGCTTGTCCATTCCAGAAGGTGCCCTATCCCAGTTCCAATACGTAAATGAATCAAAAGTTTTTAATAGAGATACAGAATTTCCTTCAGACTCAGATCCTCCAAGGCCGGATGACCTTAGGTCCGACGCAATAACTCCTTCGAAGTTCTCCGGCAGGTTCAGCTTCTGTCCTTGAAGAGGACGACCTCGAAACTGACTAATGAGCACTAACAAAGTAAATCAGAAATCAATTATTTTTTAGTTTTATTTTTATTCACATGTTTCTTTTTGAAATTTTGGAAATGAAATGAAATGTACACCCACACACGAATATTACCTTCCGAGTTTTCCGAAGAAGGCACACTTTTTTCAGTAAACTTACTCCCCACTTCTGCAGGGACCTTCGTATTCTACCTTAAATGGAATATGTTGAACTTTCACCTCCTCACCTTCACCTGGCTCCGTGGAACTGACCTTCCCCCCTGTTGAAGTATGATCTACAAATTTTTTTATCGGCATGATTTTTTAAACTTTTATGTACGCTGCACAAAAACAAAAGCAATGAATTCGGTGTTTTAAAGTGGTAACAACCAGCCCAGTATTACTAATAGTTTTTTCAACTTCAAAAACCCTACAAAAACTTTATTAGATAATTTGTTAATTATAAAAAGGCCCCAGAACTTTTAATTGGAAAGCGTGTGAGACTTGAGAAAAACAATTTTACTTTTGTTGTGTTCATGCTTTTTGTCCTTCTGTTGAAATTCAATGCTTGGGAAGGAACAAGTTCCGATTCCCGCTATTTCACTTGCAAACAAAGAGCTAGAAACTTCATGCTCACTCATACAGCATTCAGCATTGGGAATGAAATCTGGATGCAATGAAGCAGCACGAACGGGTAATAAATATTAGTACGCATAGCATATTTCTGATATAAAACTTTTATTATAATCTTCACACCTAATCTTTAATCAATCAGTACAATCAATTTCACGTGTAAAGTTAAAATACATAGTACTTGCGGCCTACTGTGTACAGACAAATAATACATAGCTTAAGGAGCAACAAGTTAAATCAACCAATTACTTTAAAGCAAACACCAACCAGAAGACTTTATGTACATGTATACAAAGTTACTCATAATATAATGATCAATAAATTAAAATATTCCTCAACTAAAATGAGTTTAACATATCATCTTGTTGTACACTTAAAATAATATCTTTGAAATTAATGATCAGATTCCTCCTGTTGCGAATTTAGAGTCTTGGTCTTTTCTCTGGAGGAGGTTTCATATTCGGTCCTTGACCGATTGACATTTGTGGCCCACTTCCTACAGCATTACTATTGTTAGAAGGAGGTCCACTGGTATCCATTTTTTCTTGTTTAATTACAGGAGGTGGAGGTTCATTACTTCCAGGGGCAGATGATATTTTGCCAGTGTCAGGATCTTGTTTCACAGACACTTCTTCTGAGCCTGATGTACCGTCGTTTTTATTAGTGCTTGCACTTGATGCATTTGCTGCTTGTTGAGCTTTTCCAGGTTGTGAAGTGGGAAAGTCCTGTTGAGTAAGTCGTGGAGGAAACTTTTTGGATAATTCAACAAGAAGCATGTCCACCCTTTGGCGTTGAAAAATGGAGCTCGGCTGGTCAGGTTTCTTGTCTTTCTTCCCCTTTTCATCAAAGTCTTTGTCCTTGAACTCCCAACTGTACCCCTTTGACGGATGATAACGTGTGTAAGATAAACATTCATCAAACGCAGACTGGAGATGGTTAACTGCGTTTAACTAAAAAATAAAGTAACCACCTATGTATTTTATATTCTCAAGAATAAGGATCAGAAGAGTAAAAAGTAAAAACCTTATTAACCCTAATTTCATGTGTTACAGTTGCATTTTAATTTTACGTTCTTGTGTGGATTAAACACAACAATATTTTAAACTTTAAAGCATTGTTTGCTTTCCAGGAGCAATAATATTTGGTATAATATTTTCATTACACAAGTTGATCTGGGCTTAGGCGCTGCATTTTCACAATTTCATTATTGCAAGTACGGTCATAGAACTGGTTGCTCCTTTCAGAAAAATAATCCAACACATTTCCAGCGTTGAGAATGGGTATCCAGGCTGAATCGCACCAGGAAATTCCAAGAAGATTTTCTAAAAACATAACAAGACAAAACAATTGTATAACCGATGCACTCAATTGGTAAATTATATAAAAATAGAATACTTAAAATCCTATGCTTATATGAACCTATAGTTATGATTTAAACTTTGGACTCCTGACTCCTTTATGCAGTATGCAGTAACTATATGGTATGGTTCCAGTGACGATGATGTAAGGTACAATGTTTTTTGTAGCTTCAACACTTTCATTTTAGCTTATTGTAAATCAGCCTTATCTAATTAATTACTATCAGGTTTTGATTTGATCGATGTAGTTTACAAACGATTTATTAAATTGGTAATTCTCTTCTCTTTGTTACAAATCCAAATCCACTCTCTATATATTATAAATTACAATAATAATTCGTCATAATTTATAACGATGTTTTTAACAATAAATGGTTACACATTTACAGCAAAGAGCCAAGCATCGAACTTAGTAAATTATAATTATGATTGACTACACATAATAATTCGACTGACCGCTAAACTGTTGGCAAACTCATGTAACACATCATTTCAGTTTCAGATTAATTTTTTTTAAATTTAAAATATTGAGCTACAGACTACATTGAACCCCGTTAATCAGCTTTGCTTTTCCTGTCTACCCTCAGAAATGTGCTTAACCTCTTCGTCCCACTCGTCAGGATTTACATCAAAATCGGTCATTCTTCTTTCTATAATCCACCATTTTCCAAAAGCGCCAATGTCAACAACTCTTTCCCTCATTTCTGACCACATCGGTTTCAAGTAGTTGCATTTGGCTTCATAAATTCCAACTTTCTTATCCGCATCATGTTTCCAAATAACAGAGAACAATTCAAAACTTTGGTAACGAAGTTCTCCTTTCATCTTGGTCTTTAGGAGGTCATGGGCATAATGCTTAGCATAACGATTCCGAATTGCTTCGTTGACGAAGGAAACTTCTGTATCGTATTTGGTAAGCTCTGAGACATACGAGGGTTCTGAAGGATTGCTGCGCTGCATATAAAGGATTGTCCCAGCCAAGGAAAGATAAAATGAAGCCTTTACGGGCTTTGCTTTGGCATCCTGAAATGTCTCAACTGCTACTTCCTTATAGTCATCATAAAGACTTTTCCAAAACAGCCTAAATTTTTCCTTCAAGGTTAATTTTGCCTCCATTCCCAAGGATCCCCCAGCATTACCGACTTTCCTCGTTAGTGTCTCTGTTATAATGGCAGCTGGTGAAGTTGGAACAGCAACCGTACTGGCCTTACGTTGACTAAACGCTCGGAAATAGTTAGTTGGTCGTAGTAGAACCTTCATTTTTTCAATTTTATTGGCAAGTCAAGGGACAGATGGGGTCCAGTTCTCAATTCAGGCTGTGCTCCAATCAAGTTTTGTACTTTTCCAATAATTGTTCATAGATTCTTGCCTTGATTCTTTGTTAATTTGATAATTGGACGACTATACGTGCTGCACTGACGCTGCTTTGCTACTACATTGAGAGTAAACCGCCTGGCCCTTTAATAAAATTGGGAATTTACAAATGTAATGCTCACATCAGTCCACCATCAAGATTAAACAACAAACTTCACATTATCTAATCCAAAATCTTACGTATACTTGCAACCGGCATCATGCAAGTCTATTTATTTTTCTTCAAATGCGCTAGCATAAGCATAATTTAACAAAGTCAATTTGGCTATGACCTACAGTCTGAAATTCTTGCCATTGCTTAATTGTACAATTCAACAACGCACAAGTAGAGAACATTATACGCTAAATAGTAGTAAAAGTTTGCAAATTGTGAACAGGTGAACTAACAACAACCTCCTCCAGTTTTCACAAAAAATCCATAATTTTGATTTTAATAATTACGTGGTACGTTTAATCTATTAACCTAATTTAATTTTTAATACTAATTATTCACTACGATAAGGAAAGTACAACACAGTAGGGTCATGAATGGAAGGGCTAACTTAAATTTGACCTTGCAGAACCAGAACCTTATTTAGTGTTTAGGAAAAAGGGCAAAACTCACCTTTATCAGTGAACGACATTCCGATAAGTTTGCTAAATACAAAATGACTTTTTCTTCTTTCTCCCTTACGAGTCAAATTGCTGCTGCATGCCCTTACTAAATTGGCTTCGATAAGTTTTAGTTTGTTGGTAGAAGTTTTCCTTTAGCATTAGCAAATAATTCAATTAATTAGTTAAATGTTGCATAAGTTGCGATTGCGAGCAATGCAATGTTTTACTTCACCTGCTTTGGCTCAGCTTACCGAAAGCTACTCACATTTTGCTTCGCGGTTCTCGGCTGGATAGTATCACTATGCCCCATTTATACACCTAGCTGGAAAAGCAACAAAGATCTCAAAATTAGGAACACAACGGCAGAGCATAGGGAAATATGACGTAGTGGTGGTTTCCTACAATTAATTACCTATATAGGTAAAATGCAGGTGTAATTTGGTATTTGGTGTGGACAGTGGATGCTTATGCTTTCCTTATTATCGCAATTTCTTGTTAAGAAATTCCGTTTATACTAATTAATTCTTAGATCTTAGATAGGTAGTCAACTAAATGTAAACATGCATGTGTGTAAAATTGGAAAGTCTTCCTGTTCCGGCTCAGTCATCACAAATCAGCACGGCATAGGTTATATTGTCAATNCTAATTAATTCTTAGATAGGTAGTCAACTAAATGTAAACATGCATGTGTGTAAAATTGGAAAGTCTTCCTGTTCCGGCTCAGTCATCACAAATCGGCACGACATAGGTTATTGTCAATAATTATTTTTCACGATAGATTCGGATTGGAGAATGAGTTCGGTATCAGTTTTTCTGATATAAATGCCTCTTCTCTTCTATGAACGAATTCACGTCACCTACAGTCATTCAAGTTTTGCTGGGTTATCGAACGAACTTTGAGTCTGTCCATATCACAGACTATCGGTAGTGCATAAATTATCAGATTTATTTTTACCTGAAGTGAATTAAGCCTCACTTATTAGAATTTCAAATCAGATTTAATGTTAATGTATACCACTGAAAATGCTTCAATGTATTTTTCTACTAACTGAAGGATGACTGATACATATGTGATGTGATGACGCTGCAATTTTTGCTGAGAATTAACTGTTCAGTGTTCACAATTATCATTTTTTACAGTGGTAAAAATACTACGTTTCTGAAACAGTGCACAACAATGTGCAGTGACGCTGAATAATCTACTGTCCATTTTTGATCCTCTACTATACTCTTCAGACTTGTATGATCCCAGTGGATTATGCAGCTGATAGAGAGCAGTTTATTACTATAAGCCATAAAGTCACTTATAAAAATGGAAATTTTGTATGAAAAACACTGATACGCATGGTAGATGAGCACTCTGTTTGTAATTTCATATAACCTTACCTGTTCTGTTTGATTAGTCAGTATAACAATTCCAAGGGAGAAAGCAAGGCTTTTGGTTCTCAGACCATGTTTTTTTTTCTCACGTGCCTATATGCACATTGCTTTAATTGCCCAAACTCCACACTTACAATTTATTTAATCCTTTTGCTTTGTACAGCAGTTCGATCAGGCTGTCTATCGTGATTCGTGATCATAGTCAGAAGATCACAAGTCCTGAGTTATGAACCGCATAGGTAACCTATTGTAAAAAAAATAAAATTCTACGTGCGTCCATTGTACAACAAACAACTTTATTATGCATAGACATTCTAATATTTGCTGTACGAATGGCAGTGTAAAAACACGCTTTAATGTTTATCAAATCACAGTTTTTATGCGATATTCCCGATAATGTGCGCCACGCTTATATATATATTGCATATATGCATATTATTTGTTCTCATTTCATGAACTGGACATTATCAGAAAATATAGGCAGTTTTTGGTCATCCCACATTATTCCCACCTTCGCCCAAGTAAGGTTTTCAGAAAATATGATTGTCCTGAACAATGTAGTGAATTGATGATGGGCTCGGAGAGTTCTGGGCTTATCTCCTCGTAAATTATACAAACAAACAGAAATTTATATTCCTACTCGGTATGGTCTCATCATAATATATATCCTTTACTCCAGCGATTTTTAAAAGAGATCTCAGTTCCAAAAGTTTTGCCGTCAATGACATTATAATTCCTTCACTCCACCTCCACACATCATTTTATCTCTTTCGTATTCGCAGGTACACATCAAGTACAGTGCGTTACAAGCTACAAGGATGGCGCCGTGATTGCTTAAACTATAAATTATAACTTTTGCACATCTGTTAAACTTGAATTTTCAGTAGTTCTTGATTCAGAGTTTGCTATTAATAGTGCCAAAATGTAAACTAGAAAAAGTGCAGCAAGCGTTTCTGTATAGTGCAGGCGCAGAAAGTTGTCTGCATTTTGCGCTATTGTCTCCGATAAAAAACACTATCCCATTTACAGAGTTTTTAAAATGAAGATGGAGACCTAGGAAAATGGAAGGATATCTATTGTAGCCTATGTCATGGAAAAATACAGCGTGCATTGTGAACAACGTAAAAAAGGAATCCGTAAGGAGTACGTGGAGAAAACCCTGAGCCTTTAAAGTAATAAACAGCTTATTGTGGCAGACTCTCCACCAAGAAAGGATGCAAAACCATTCACACAAGTAAGACGCTATAAAGATTACCCGTAATAAAAACATTCCGTTGGCAAATGAATAGAAAAAACTTCTGGTAAATACGCGCAGTTACGATATGGTTTTTTGCCAGAAACAGCAAAAACAGTTAAACTTTTTAACGATCATCGCTCTCTTCGTTTTTGGGAATACGGTGCAAATGAGATCAACGTTGTAGATAGTGAAGCTTATTTCTAATCAGAATCAAGGACATGCTATATACACGTATGGTCATGTAAAATAACGCGATAATATGAAAGCAAAGTGAGATGTTTTTCACTGTTTCACTGGTATGTGTCTGGATTTCCGAGCTGCACGCGTTGTTATACTATACTTCGCTGTTTCTCCGATGTCACAGTTCGGCAGTTGTCTATATCACATTTTGTATTACAATGTTACTCTTGCAAGTATAGCAATTTATTTATTTAAGATAGAAAACTATGATTGAATATGACTATTTAAAGGATGAGTAGGTATATAGGCCGTTAAAATTGAAAGTTGATGTTTCGTCAATTATCACGTAGACAGTTTCCCACGAATCGTTTTGCTACATATCAGTGATATCTGCCCTATATACACGTATAGTTTGTAAGCTTCCGAGGAAATTGCGTCGTTGGATGGAAATGATGGAATGTTTAAGCTTTCTTTGAAAGATAATGACCAAATTGCAGAGCAACAATCTGAGAAAAATTGTTTCGTAATTTGTGGATCTGAACTCCACAGTGGAATTGAGTGTCTGTAATCGAATAAACAATGATTTATTACTATATAACTTTATCACAATTGAGCTGACAATTGCACGAAAGAAAGAATTTCAGGGTGCATGATTCATAGTTTGTGGGTATTTGTAAGAAAAGATTCCATTTTCCCTGCGCACTTCAAAGCGGAAAAATTTTCTTTTTAGTCAATGAAGAAATTTACCTTTGAAGTGACACTTTATTTATTTACACAGTAAGCATACCATACCGGTATGCATATTCGCGATAAAACCCATTTTCTCCATTATATCATATCATCATGTCATTTGTACTTCAGCATTATTAAAACTTTCTTTAGTAACGCCACTACTGACAGATTACCTAAATGTCACGTATGCCCGATTCATTTGTTTTTCAAGCGTCAATTCCTTGTGCAATAGTTCATAGTGGGCATATCCGAATGGGCTTTACATATAGCCAGCGTCCTCGCAATTACAACATCCACCAAGACAGCAACAGTATACGGAAGGCTAAAGGCAGAGTTGATTTTCTTGGTTTTGTTTGCTTTGTTAACATCAAAATTTGGTGCCAGAGGAAGCCCAACTTAAATATCAGCGTTTCCAGATATCCACACAAAAAATTTACAGTAACTTCTGTTCACCTTATTCCAACGGAAATTAGAAGAGTACTTTATACATCAGAGATGAATTTTTGGAGGAAAAGGCAGCTGCAAATGCAACTGTACACACATCTTATGAAAGTAAACAAACTCGAGTAGGCGTGAACAAAGCCGGTAAATGCTCTGGCCATACAAAAAAATTAAAGTTCCAAAAAGAATTATTTTGCATGGACGAATGAGGACGTCTTAAAATGTAGGTGTGTAATAATGTTCAAGCATAAATCTGGTAGAGAGAGTGGGAATAAATGATGGGGAGTGCTGAATTGAAGTATTAAAGTTGCTGAAAATTTCATTACATATGTATTCTGCTTTGCCCTCGCTCCTTAAAATTGCATTGTGTTTATATAGAAAAATAGAATTAGAAGGCAACAGGGCACTAAAGCATTCTACGACCACGATGTGAAGATTTTTTCTAGCCTAAGTTAATTTAAAAGGCAAACTTCAGCTTGCTTCTTTATTTATTACGCATTATTATGTACACATATTCACAAGAGAAACATTAGAATGTGCGAGCTTGTCAGAACGCTTGTCTTCGTCTAGATGAGAGTAAAGCAGTAGAGCAGCGAAAAAAAGCCACAAAAATTGTATAAGCAAACATTGAGGCACTACATAACTATAATAACCATTTTCGTAGTTTCCTACTTTGTTATGCATGAATGGAAGCTGCCTGCATATTATACAATCGCCGAAGAAAAAAAACTTACAATACGATGCTTCTGCTCCTTAAAGATATACAAATACCTAATATACTCGTTTCATGTAGAATGGACGAAGAAGTCGGGAGAAAACTTGTTTAAGTTATGTAGTTGAGCTTTTGCCTTCCTTGAGTGTACATGTGTCCATTTTTTCAGTTCAGTTTTTAAATCCAATTTTATAGCGATTATAAAATCTGCAGAGATGTCTCCTTTCGACTAATTTTAGTCTATCGAGATTGAGACTTAATAGGGTAGTTTTTGTGATGACAGTCATTTCCAGCATTGACAGTCTCTAATTTTTGTATGAAATCGCTGGAGAAAAACTCTAATTTTCGAGCTGGTGAGCAAATCTCAGCAATTAAGACTTATGGTAGTTCGCAGCTTTGCATGCTTGCGAATTCGCAAGATTGTGAACAAAAAAGTATTTACTAAAGTTGGAGGAGGAGTTCTGCAGCAACAGATTGTACCTACCTAGAGGCAAAAAAGCTAGGTTCTTTGCAACTAGTGAGAGTAGTGGATCGAATTTTTTGGTTTGCATAGGGGATTAGTGTTTTTGAAAGTAGG
>JAHZND010002557.1:0-20564 GCA_027744115.1 Acrocyrtus sp. NNG-2020
TTTCATTCATAGGTATGCGCCATCATTGTTGCAAGCTACTTACGCACAGCTTATGGCCACGCTCCCAGCAATATGCAAAAATAATTTAATTTAATCACGTCAATATATTTTCCTGCTTGAGAGCACTCGTCATTGCAATACCAAATACCAAATATAATGTTTTCCTTTCGTTTGACCCTTTCTCAAGCATTCATGCTATTCTAAGATAATTATATTTTTTGCTTTATAAAAACCCGAAACAGGTGGATTTCAATCAGTGTGGACCAGTTGGTTGTGCTGAGTGTGGCCGCTGCTTTGACCATCAGGTACCTATTCTTTGAGGAAAAACAGGAAAACTCGAGGACTGTTTCAGAGGAGTCCACGGTCACGACTACGACCACTACAGTGAACACTATCTATATTGACTCCACAACCCCTCCAGGTAAAAAAATCTCTGTTTGTAATTTTGTATACAATTCAATCTCACGTGATAAGTAGCATTTGCCAAAAAAAGTAAACTTTGGTTTGGACGACTTAATTGCATAATTAAAATTTTTGAGGGTTTTTCCTTCTAACCATTGACATGCACATATTTACATTTTCAATTTTGCTTGATGATGCAAGAAGAAAATAATATTTATTTAATTAATTAATTAGTACAAACGGCACAGGCTTTAACAAGTAGCAGCGGCAACACTGCGGTTGGAACGCGCACTCCTTCCCTATCCCCATCTTCACATATCTCGTCAAGCACTGCAACCGTGGTTCCCACGCGATCACAGCGAGTACGTAAAATGCCAGTGAACGTGAACGAAGTTGAAATGCTGCTGAAACAAAATAAATTTTGCACTGGGAAGCCCACCAACAATGGAAGAAAGGAGTTTATGGAAACATGCCCCAGTCCAGATTCAGGTATCTCCAAGTCAAGCTCTGGCTCAGTCACTCCGATTACTTTCAGCATTGGCGATCACTCAGAAAGTGATGGTGAAGGGGACACTGAAGATTCCGGGTCCAGTATGGAAATTGAAAGCAGTGGTGGCCAGAAGTTACTGGAAAATAAATTGGAGACTTTGAGAAAGAGTAGAAATCAGGAGGAAATGGCAGGCAGGTGGACTGGATCTCCAAGGTCATTAGAAGAGTGCTTAAAGTTGTATCGGAGCGAAGATGGAGTGAAGCAGCTGTCTGATGATGAAATTATCAACTTGGTGCTTGCCAAACATATACCAGCCTACCAGTTGGAAAAGGCAGTGCAAGACTTGGAGCGAGGAGTTGCCATTCGGTAAAGATAATTTAATCGTGGCATAATTAATTGGTTCGTGCAGCTAAATTATTGAAGGACATTTTTTATTGAGTTCCCTTCTCTTTTCAGTCGCAAGCTATCTTGCATGGAGAAGGATGTCCAGGGTCCAACTCCTGACTAAATTAGAGAGGAGGATCATTATTTTTTCAAGATTTAGGCGTGCTTAAAGTTTTAGCTTGACAGTCCATTTGACATTTTTTAACAGGATCCAGCCCAAAATGTGGCCAGCAGTAACTGCATGACAATCATGGAGCCAAGTGGAGCAGATGGCCGCGACCTTTTTATTTCCTGCACAATGCCATCCATTGAGTGTGGCACTATCGGCGGAGGAACTATCCTTCCCCCTCAAGCTGCCTGCCTTGAAATGCTTGGTGTCAGAGGAGCCAACTCCGATAATCCTGGGGAAAATGCCAGAAGATTCGCGCGCATTGTGAGTGCCGCAGTACTCGCCGGAGAGCTATCCCTCATGTCAGCTTTAGCAGCCGGACATTTAGTGAGATCCCATCTAAAGCACAACAGATCCGCCACATTACTTAGCGCTCTTGAACAAGAGCAGCAATCTACTAGAATCGCCAGCATCACCTCACAAACCAAAGTTCCATCCCCACCAATTTCCATTTCCCGTTCATGTTCCGAAAAATTCACCAAAATGCCTCCTGCCCAACCAAATCCAGTTCCACTCCCAACACCACCTGTGGCCCCAGCGGCGCCAGAGCACACAAAAACCACTGTTGATATGGTTAAGCACAGTTTGAGCAGTAAGTCATCCCCACTAATTACCACCATGGACTTTCTGAGTGTGCCTGATTGCAAGCAAGCGTAAAAAATTTTCACTCTCTACTCTATCCAGCAATTTACATATAAAAATCAATTTTCCCATCTTTTTTAAAACAAGCAACTTAATTCTTGGTAAAAAATATAATTTGTACTGGTCGCAGGTGCTGAAATGTATAAAAACTTTGCTATACGAATAAACGTCCTGTGCTATTACTTGTATTTATTTTTAGAATTGTACATGCTAGCAAAAATACAGAACATGAGTATGAAGTTTTTTTTTGAGTGAGCTTTAATGCGTGAGTTACGGGGAAGGAAGTTATATGAAGTGAACTTATTAAATTTCACAAGCATTTCTATAGATGTAGGTTAAAACTACATTTAAAATTACAGCTTTTTTTTGAGTGAGCTTTAATGCGTGAGTTACGGGGAAGGAAGTTATATGAAGTGAACTTATTAAATTTCACAAGCATTTCTATAGATGTAGGTTAAAACTACATTTAAAATTACATTACCGATTATTAAGTGTAATTATACCACAATCAGCTTTATTTTTGTGAATAAAAGCTTTAAAAAAGAATAATTCCAACAAGCAAATTCCAACAAAAAGAATCTCATTTTTATTTTCATTAAATTCAATATATTATTCCGCTGAGTAAGTGTCAGCCAGCACATTTTAGGTATAATATCGGTTTTTTTTACTAGTTTTGGTATTTACAACAGAAAGTATATTTTTTTATCTCATTATATACTTTGTTCAAAACATGAAAAAATATCATCGGAGGGTGTGCATCCTTTTCTCATAATTATATTTTTGAAAAGAGATTTCTTTAGAAAATTTCACCAATAGGAAAANCAACAGAAAGTATATTTTTTTATCTCATTATATACTTTGTTCAAAACATGAAAAAATATCATCGGAGGGTGTGCATCCTTTTCTCATAATTATATTTTTGAAAAGAGATTTCTTTAGAAAATTTCACCAATAGGAAAAGGTTAACTTTTTACAAATTTATTTTCGTACTTAGAAAGTGCTATTTTCTTTGTCTCTGAGTTGACTAGAATGTGAAGTAGTTTTGTGTGTGCATTTGAGTGTAAATGTAGGTAATATGTAAGTATAGATATATATGTTTTAGTTTCTTGTATTTCCGTTATATATTTATATATTTTTTTGTGAAAACGATTCGCTGAAACTTCACCAAAGAAATTCTTCAGGAAAATCCTCTTCAAAATCTATGTCTGACTCTGGTTTTCGTATAGGTCAAGAAGAAGCGGAGGAGTCTTTGCCATGTACAGCTTTTAGAGGTACCCTTTCAAAAAGCATACCTGTAACAATAAGTCACTCTCATTAAAAAAGGTCTGCTCGACAACACAAAAAATGAGTTTAAATTCAATTTTTACGCAAAATAAATTGTTTAGAAAAAACCTAAGAAAAAGGACCTTTCCCGTTCGGTCTTTTTTGCAATACAATATAATATCTACACAAATTCCTTTTTTACAGAGTTTTTTTTCTCCCGGAGTTTGAGTTACTGAGCTGAACTAAAAAAATACATACTTTTTTTCTATGGGAAAAGCTAGCGAACGTGCATAGTCGTGAATACGACGCACATCCACTTCATCATTTACAAGCGCACCTGAGCTTTTGGCATGAGGGGAGCCGCTGTGAGTGTCAGCATCCCCACCGGAAGATTTCCGTCCGCTGTCCATCTCACTACTTGAAGATTCCAGTGTGGTGTTGCTCCCGTAAGGATCGAGAGAACTTTGTACACTCATGGACCTCCCCGCACCAGGTTTTCGAGGTCGATTCGGAGAAAGCTTTGCAGGATCAACGGAAGTTGGGTCAGCCTGAACAAGGGTTAACATTACGCAACAACACCATAAAACATCACGGCTTCATTTATGTACAATGATAACAAAAAAAAGATTTTCGGTTCTCTGTTACGTGAGAAAATTAATTTTTTTTCTGGAGGAGGAGAAGAAGGAGGGTCCACCTGTGATTCTTTTTTTCTCTTTTTTTCCCTCGAGTCAAATATATATAGCTTTTGTATGTAAATATGTTTTTTACATGTAACAATTATTCAGAAAAAAATTTTTTAAAGAGATTTTGTTATTTAACGTCTGATATTTTTTTTGTAGGTGCGCGCCCTCCGAGATAAAATAGACAAGTACTAACACGTAATTATTTATCTAACTAGGACTGGCTAATTACTCATAACCATTCAAATCGTCATACTCACAATCACAATCTTGTAAACTTCTAGTTTTTTTCATAATCGCAACGATTATTATTTTTGCATAGAATGATACAAACTAAGCGTCATCAAGTTTACTATTGTAACAAGTTATATTTTTATTTTTTAAATGCTAGTAAAAGTAAACTTAGGGAACGGAACCTTTTTAAATACGGTTATCCACTTGTAAATGTCAAACTCATTAATTCATTTGTAATAATCTCATGCACAATTTTTTTTATAGAGGATTGTTATCACTTGCATAGCGTAGTACTTTTTTAATGAGTTTTTGTATTCAAGATATTTGCATAGAATTGATCGGTAAATAGTATTACTCGTTTTCGGAAGAGAAGTCAGAATTACTATTTTCTGTGAGAGAATGAGTAACTACACTTAAAATGAGAATGACGGAAGGAAGTTGCTTATCGAAATACACATTTTGGTTTCTGGATACATGCTAATTTTTTGCTCGAGATGAGAAATGATCAATGAGAGAGTGAGCGCAATACTGTTTTTGCAACTTCTCAGTTCTCAATCTCTTCGTCATCGTCGTTCTGTGTTAGGGTGCTGACCTGATAAGCAAGTGCGTTCATCACAATGTGATATGGCACAACTCCAAGAGGATGAATGTCCTTCATCAGCACGTTTGCAGGAATTTTGTGAAACTGGATGTATTCGAGAAAGTTTGCTGAAATGGAGAACAGACACGCTAAAAATTCCTGAGATTTCCACATATATACAGTAAAATATGAAGCGAGAATGAAATTAGTAGCTAGAAATAGAAAATTATGATGATTGAACTGGGCAGTTACCAATAACGTCCTTCAGTTGAAGTTCTGGATTGTTGTCGCAAAACTTTTTGCTCCACATTAATGCAGCCTACAAAGCATTTACATATAACGATTATCTATCACTTTGCCAATATATCTAGGAAATAATAATTGCCCGTGGCTGTGAGCACATCCTGGCACATCTATCAAATACTTTGGTGCATTACCTGAAATTTAGTAAATTCATCGGCTTTAAGCTCTTCCCTCACCAGAATCAAGCGTACAACATGTTGCGGCAATAAAGTAAATGATCCCAAGTTTAAAACTTCGGTCCCGTGTTCATCCACAAATTCCAGAACCTGCGCAGTTGATCAGAAAATATCAAAAAACAACATCTAATAATAAGTATTTAAGTAGATGTTGTTTAGAATTATAATCGACGTCTAATTCTACCATAAATAGTGCTATTTGCCAGTAAGGAATTACCTTTTGTACCAGAGATTTCGTGCATTTGTACTGAATGTACCTTTCTGCGGAAGCCAAAAGAGCGCAAACCGTGTCAACATTTATACAGCACTGAACAAAGCCTGTGCAAGCTTTACGGAGTTCTTCCAGTCCGTAGTAGTCTGCTGCGTTCATCACCCCTGTAGACGTACAAAATATGAGCATGAAGTGGCTATTATATTTCCTACTTCCCTTTTCCCTTTATTTTTCATGCCCTAGCTTTACGGAGTTCTTCCAGTCCGTAGTAGTCTGCTGCGTTCATCACCCCTGTAGACGTACAAAATATGAGCATGAAGTGGCTATTATATTTCCTATTTCCTTTTACCCTTTATTTTTCATGCCCTTTTGCTCGTTAAAATTGGCATTCATATTTTTAAAAAACTACAGATAATAATATATATATTTCTGAACGAATATTTACCTAGCAAAGTGCGCGGCTGGAGTGTTACATATCCTGTATGAATGTATTCAATTAGTTGTCGGAAGACGTCGGGCTCAAACTCTTCAATGATTAGTGTTTGATGTTGTTGGGGCTGTTGAAAAGGGGAAAGACGAACGAAAAAAAAGATAGAAATAATTTTTTCCCATTTTGTGTAAGCACATTTAAAAAACAGCGCCACGATTTAATGGCATTGCAGCGAATTTATTTTTAGTAGGGTTAGTTTCCACTACTTCAAGTGTGCGGAAAGTTACTGAATTATTATTATTTTTTCGAGACAGTTTGTGAAAAAGTTTGGCTTTTTGGGGTAACATGATACATTTAAGAAAAAAAGTGTCACGAGAGAAAGTAGCAGAAAAATGGTTTTGCATATTTTTAAGGGACCTTAAAAACTTATCTTATTGGGCAAGGCGCACAATTTACTTAAGACAAGTTTTGTCCTTGTAGCTTGTCTTTTTTTATAGCAGAAGAGACTATTTTGTTATTCACATAAGCATATTTTTCCTATTTTAATCACAAACTTTTGCTGCGACACAGTTAGTAAGAGGAGCTCTCCCGTACCCTGTCTTCCATAGGTACTTTGGTGAGATGGAGATGAACTAATTAGAGAATGTAATTGGGAGCGTTCCATAGGTAAAAAACATATTTTTTGTCGTGTAGTCAGGAGAATCTCAAATTCGCCGAAATAGATAACAAGGTTTTGAAGCCAACAGACACTCATGCATGTAAAAAAATATGGCTCTTCAGAGAAATGTAGAGTTGTGGGGCTTACAAACGTAATACGCTTTTTGCAAACTAAACGACTACAGTCATGTAAAAAAAGGGAGCTCTTCTAATTGGACAGAAACTAAAAACTATTTTTTTATGTTTAGTCTCTGAAGCACAAACCATCCAGCTTCAGATAAGGGTGCTTTTGAATGAGATTGCGTTTGTTTCAACTCTTCGTCCTGGAAAGAGGATTTTTACATTCGTTACCCTTGCCTTAGGATATAGAATCAATTAAATAGGTATGAAGAAATTGATAAATATCTTGAAGACACCAGTCCTTAAATAATAATGACGTAAAGTTATATTCGTCACAGTAGGTACTTTAGGAAGGGGAAAGTATGGAGAAAGTGTAAAGACGTGAAACAAAAATTTGAACGATATAAGCATGTTTGAAGTTTTGGAGGAAGACTTGAGATAAAAAGACGAAAATATACGTTGACAATGGACAAAGGAAGGAATGGTGACAGTGAAGACTACACAGAAAGTAAATGAAATGAAGGGGAAATTAGAAAAAAAAAGTTTACAGTGCATAAAACATACTTCAAGTGTAATTTATATAGTGACACAGTACAACAAACACGGGAATGAAAAAATACTTGGAAAACAAGAGAAGGAAAAAAGTAGTAAAAATGTATGTCGTAGAGAGAGAGGAAAAAACTGTTGGGTCAAAATCGATAAGGTAAATAGAGAGAAAGCCGTTAATAGAGCGTTGAAAGCGATAGCAAATAAAATGACAGTGTATAAATTTACTAAAAGCGCCTAATGACTTGCGACAACGCTGACATGTAAAACATTCATGAGGATGCTAGACGCAACAAGAGAAACGAGAAGAGGTAAAATCTACAATCTACGAAAGTACAAACAATGGAGAAAATATTTTTTTTGATGTGAGCGAGTGTGATATGTGTGCTAATGTGACTACGGTTGAGGTAGTTTCAGTGGAGATTTTTTTATACAAAATTTGGCGTGTGTGGAGGTGAAAAAGAGTGGAAAAATGTAGAATTGACAAGGGAAAAAGTAGTCAGAAGAAGAAGTCACCTCAGAGATGGTGGAGAGCTGATGTTGAAATCCACGCTATATAAAAAGTCATAATTTCCACGTTTGAAAAAAAGGAGTACCCAAGCAAGACACACATGTTTAGAGACATATAGACATCAGATAATGTAATTATATTTTTTGGGAGGATGCTCGCGAAAAAATTTTTTTATTAGCCTTTCCCAATTTTTACCCAATTTTCCTTTGCATACTCAAAGGAAATAAAATATGCTTTTGCGATGTAAACATGGACATAACGAAATTAATGTGTGATGGGTGAAGGTATGATCAGAACTTAATTTTCTAATTAAAAAAAACTTTTAACCTAATTATCATGAATGGCGTAAAAGCATTCCGGAGTGCTTAATTTGATGAGCAAATATGGTCCAGTGAAAAGGCTATGCGTTGCTAATAATGATGATAGTTGACTTTGCCTTTTTGCTTTGGAGAGGATGTGCCGCCCAGTTTTGAATGCAGATGATATAATAATGAATAATTATTAGTGATTTTAATTACTCTACATAGTTCACTTACCGATGGCTTAGCGGGAGGATTTTGCATGTTAAGCAGTGGCAGTGCCGCCCAGTTATGAATGCAGATGATATAATAATGAATAATTATTAGTGATTTTAATTACTCTACATAGTTCACTTACCGATGGCTTAGCGGGAGGATTTTGCATGTTAAGCAGTGGCTCCGAGCTACGCTTTAGGAACAACCTCAGCTTGTTCTCGCTTCTAACAGGTTCCTTCTTCTTTTGCGGCGATGGCTGCTGATACAGCATTTTATAGAAAACCCTGAAAAAGTAAACAGTTTTTGTTTTAATTAGTTTCCAGCTGAGAGCACAAATTATGTATTACCGTTTCTAGTAAAATTTGCAGATTTTATTGTAATATATTCACTAACGACTAACCTGCTTCTCGCTGCTAGCACTGCCCTCACTGCACACACTGGCTCCCTCGTTTCTCCCACTAAAAAGGTAACATCGCAGAGTTCCGGCATAGACGCCAAAAACTTCATGTCCTCCGCCAACCCCGTCTTATTCTCGAACGTTGAGAAGTCAGGTTCGTCACCCAGAGACTCCGCCATCATGTAAAATGCTTCACTGAGCATCCCTTCTGTCCCAGCCGATGAGTCAAGACAGACTGGCTACGAAGTATGAAAGTAATCTGAGTGAAAGTGGGTGAAAAGCAGGAGAAAGGCTCCCTCCACCGTTCTGCCTCTCTTTTCTCTCGGAATATATTTAGGAGAAGCGGAGGAGAACACCACACAGCGTACCCAGTTGCCAGTTGCACTACCAAAAAAAGAAATTTGTTAGGCTGTTACGTCCTTCCTCCACAGAAAAAAAGCCAGCAGCGCACAAGTAAAAGAAGCAGAATGAAAACTGAAATTAAGCAACAGATGTGTGTAGCCCATACCTAGCTATATCAGTATCTCTCCTTTTTCTGCCCTACCCATGCAGACGTACCGCAGTGTATTATTATTCTACGAAAAAAAATAATGTTGTTCCCTGTCACGAACAATAAAGATGAAAGGATTCCTCTAAAAAAATTTCTCGTTTATGTTTGCGAGCACTGTGCTCTTTCCCACAACACCGTATAATTATAATGGCTGCTTTTGATATGATAAATGAATTCCTTCCAGCTCCCTCACCATTCCATTTCCTTTTTTTGTGAGCTAAACATGTCGTTTTCAATTTGGATACTGAGACAGTCACTAACAGTCTTAGCTCTGCTTTAGCTATGATGCCCTTCGGTAGACAACAAATACGGAAGCAAAAAAAATGCAAGATGGGATATAAAGGGAGTTCATCCAGCTAACATTTCATTAATGGGAAATGACAATAGAGCAGAGCTAGAACCACCTCTTTGCTATTACAAAAGGAAAACTCTTTCCATAACAAAAACAGTGAAAGTAGGTCACTAAGCTCATCTTCATAAAGCTCCCTCCTATATATTTTTATGATGAAGCAGCATCTCATTAAAAATGGGTGTACACCGCTAAATGATATGGGAATCAGCATATTAATTATATATAAATTTTTTCTCTTACCTTTCTCAAATTCACCGTGGAGGAAGGTGAGGATACACTGGGAGAAAATGCAACAATCAATGTGAAGGAGCAGCAAAGAGCTTCAGCTTCAGCCTTTTGTATCCATTATGAAAAACGCGTAATTCTACTGCTCACTCCCACAGGCTCCCAAAGCTGTGGATGATGTGGACGTGGATAAATTTGTATGGTGAGGGGACGCACCTACACAAGCTTTTTTATGCTGGCGGATGTGGTTGTAATGGAGAGAGACAGAAATAAAAAGGAAGACGGATGAATGATGACGGTGTAGTTTCTATTTATGGAATACACCGCTAAAGTGTATAATGATATGGGAATCAGCATATTAATTATATATAAATTTTTTCTCTTACCTTTCTCAAATTCACCGTGGAGGAAGGTGAGGATACACTGGGAGAAAAAGCAACAATCAATGTGAAGGAGCACCAAAGAGCTTCAGCTACAGCCTATTGTATCCATTATGAAAAACGCGTTATTCTACTGCTCACTCCCACAGGCTCCTGACGCTGTGGATGTGGATGTGGACTTGGATAAATATATATGATGAGGGGACGCACCTACACAAGCTTTTTTTATGCTGGCGGATGTGGTTGTAATGGAGAGAGACAGAAATAAAAAGGAAGACGGATGAATGATGACGGTGTAGTTTCTATTTATGGACTGTTGTTCGATCGTAAGAGGTCCATAGAGTCCATAGAGTGCTTATTGGCGAAGCGTGGAGATGGAGAGAGAGATGAAAGCTTGTCACAAATCCAGTACCCACGCGTTTCTTTATATAATAAGCGAGGGACACGAACCCACTAACACTTAAGTACTAATAAAAACCGCACTATAAAATATGTGGGACGAGATGTAGAGATGTATGTTTTGCTCACTCGGAGGGAAAAATCTTATTTTTTGAACTATTTATTCCTCTCCCTGGGAAAGTGAGAAATATATTCGGAAAAGCGGGGACTCCTAAGTGAAATTATAATTCTGTTCGTTATTTAGATGTCCAGGGAAAAGTAGCTTGACATCTAGTAGAAAAAAATGGCAGATGTATTGATTGCAATCGGGGTGAAAGGTTGCTGAAATGTTAATCTCAATCACAATTCACAAATATGTACAGTCGCAGAGTAGCTGTAAAAAGTTTAGAGCTTTGCTTTTGAAGTTTAGGAGAGAAAAAATGATGAAGGAAGCAATTAAGATGATTAAAAAATGGAATGTGGGGTTGAGTTCATAAGGAAGGATGTGAAAAGTAGGTTAGGGAAGGAGGAGAAAGGTACGGGATAGGATATATTTTTTGTGTTTTTCACGTGTGTGCTTTTTTCTACTTGAAAGTACGAGAAAAGGGGGGGGAAATTCCTTAGAAATATTTCTATCTGCTGCTGCTTTTTTGTCACAAAAAGTATAAAAGGAGAGACTGTGTCACAACCAAAGCTAAAAATATAAAAATGTAAAGGTGGAGTCACTCGTTTTCTAGCACTTTTTTTGTATACTTTGTGTTCCTTCTTAGCAGATGAACTGAAATAATAAAAAACGGAATCACAACAAATAAAAGTGTTTTTTTTCTGTTGATAAAAATATGTATTTTTGCACTTAGCGAGTATGTAGAGTATAATGGGAGGAAGGCGAAATAAAGAGGAAAAAAGGTGGAACAGGAGCAGTTTGCAGACTAGCTGACTGATTTGGGTGAGTGAAGAGACCGCGAGTGCTTTCCAGTTATTTTGAGGAGAAAATAAAAAAAGGAAAAGTGAAAGGAGAAAGTGCTTTCCCTCTACGTTTTTATGTATCATGCACTACTGGATATTTTGTAAAGGTGTACAGTACAAAAAAAATAAATTGCATGTACGTATGGATATCTGATGGCAAGCATTTGCTCCCAGTATGGAATACAATCCAGATCGATAGTAGTGCAGCAGGTGGTTCTTCCATCTTCGGGAGGGTTATGATGGCGCAAGCGAGTTTCCTCTTTAGGCACTACCAAAAAAAATTATGTTCGTGGTGCAAACTGTACCCGTACCCGCTAATAGGCAGCAGCAGTGGCTCTATTT
Source organism: Acrocyrtus sp. NNG-2020 (assembly GCA_027744115.1). Classification (NCBI taxonomy): domain Eukaryota; kingdom Metazoa; phylum Arthropoda; class Collembola; order Entomobryomorpha; family Entomobryidae; genus Acrocyrtus; species Acrocyrtus sp. NNG-2020. The sequence continues at coordinate 11,904 of JAHZND010002557.1, forward strand.
AAACAAGTGCGGTCTCCGTCCAAAATCATCCACTCTTCCCGCACAGAATCGACCTCTTGTGGGCTCCAGAACTGATCCTGAGCCAGAAAAGGAATGTTTTTTCATTGCATGTACGTATGGATATCTGATGGCAAGCATTTGCTCCCAGTATGGAATACAATCCAGATCGATAGTAGTGCAGCAGGTGGTTCTTCCATCTTCGGGTGGGTTATGATGGCGCAAGCGAGTTTCCTCTTTAGGCACTACCAAAAAAATTATGTTCGTGGTGCAAACTGTACCCGTACCCGCTAACAGGCAGCAGCAGTGGCTCTATTTAATCAAGTGCGGTCTCCGTCCAAAATCATCCACTCTTCCCGCACAGAATCGACCTCTTGTGGGCTCCAGAACTGATCCTGAGCCAGAAAAGGAATGTTTTTTCTTCACTAAAATGGGAAACTGGAAGAATCTGTTTTTTTCCTGCATGCCAGAACAAACGCTGTACTGCAGCAGTGAGGAGTGGCCTTTTAATTACCGTCTCTAATAAAATCCCTACCCACATGGGATACACGATACACTCTATGAACTTTGTGTAGGGATGTAAATGAGTTCTTTATAGGGCAATATCCAGGATATCTGTAGCCGTAGCCTAACCGTAGGTAGATTTTTTTTGTCGGTATCCCATTTTCCAAACTAATTTTAATCAGTCTTTTTGAAGTGGGCTTAATAAGACAGCAAGTTTGATTAATTTTTACGGGCCACTCGGGAGACCCCCATTTCATACGAGTAGAGAGATACGGCTGGCCCCTCTGGCTCCCTTCAAAAGCACGCTTGTCGCTTATCAAAAAAAAGACGGAGAGTATGTATTTTGTAGTCAGTAATTCCATCATAAGATCTCGTTATCTCACGCTGGCTGCGGTCTCCAGAGCCAGAACCTATTTTCCATGTATAATCACAATCTGCGTTCATGATCTCCGCAAAAGATAACTTAAGTTCTAATCTAAAAGACCTATTTTTCGTAGAACCTTTTTCCCCCACTAGCCACTAACTCTTATACAAAAGCACACACTCATTGGATAATAGACTAAGAATAAAAGATAATCAGTAATCAGCGGGAGATAATGGCAAATGGCAAGTCGCTCTGTGGTACTATTCATTCCACATTATTCCTTTCCACAGAGCAGCGCCATCCAGAAAAAGCCAATTCCACTGCAGCCTTCAAAAAGGGAAAATCTTTCCTCTGCAGAAAGAAAATGAGAAACCGATTACACTTTACATGTCACTCCCTCCCATTTTCTACTCTTTGCATGTGACCTCACCGCCTTTTGTTAAGAGCCCAAATATGCAAAAAAAAACATTTTTTTTTCTCTGGCTATCAACAACATCCCATCTTCATCCCGGTCAGATCCTCCTGGTCATTATGTTTGATCAGTTTTACCGAGTTCATGCGGATATACCTACCTCAGCAGTAGTGTGCAGATAGAGCACATCGGGGAATACAAAAAGCCATAGCCGTAGCCATCCAAAAGGCCTGAAATAATCTTGCCGCTAATGCAAACATCAACTCACGTTACGATATACAATTTTTTTTCTTGCTGGTAGCAGCAGCACTATACAATAGGAAGAAGATAAAAAAAACCTTGAATATTATTTTATCCACTGAAAATAAATATATTTTCCACAGAAGACTGCTCCTAAGTCCTACTCACATTCAATCTCATTTTATGGTTGACATAATATATCCAAGTAAAGAGAGAGAGAGTGGCTTGTGGAAGGACTATAGATCCATTTGCACTATGACTCCATTTTCCTATTCCTTCCCGTTGTCGTTAGTGTTCATTGTTAGTATCTTATCCAATCCCATTTTCCACTATTTTTCTAAAAAAAATAGAAATAGGTAAGGATGTACACAATCCCAATAAATTTACATATGAAACGAGCCTGCGGTTTTTATGCAGTCTTCTACTTTCCATTTTCTACAACTCACCAAAAAAAATCCAATTTTTTTAGTGTGGCTGAAGCTGGGTGGCGAGCAGAGGAAATTTTTTTTTAATATTCAAGTTGGAAGGTTGGATCTGCCTTAACCTGTATCGCATCATTTTATTTTGTCTTTTGCACGACGAAATTGCAAATTAGAGTGGAAGTACGGTTTTTAAATATGTACTAGCTCTAACTAAAAAAAAATTTTGGAGGGTGGAGGGTGTACTGCGGAGGCATCCATTGTCATCGTGTTGTCATTAATAGTTCATTTTTGGTCATTAAGTTTTCAGAGCACGGTCATAAATTCATCTTGCGATGGTAGATTTAAAGCTATTATTGAGGGAGAGTCACGTCCACGTCCTCTGCTTACCTTCCAGCTCCAGCTTACACCATTCCAAATTCTCCTTTTGTGCAGGACAGTTACCTGTCTTGCTCACTTTCCAGTTTTCAGCCGGGGATGCATACAACACAGCAGAGCAGCTTTTTATCACTGAGAGTTCTGCTCCGTTTGTAAAATCTGCTTTTTCTTTCTAATGTAGGTTCGCGAGACGTAGTAAAAGAATTTTTTTTTCTCCTCCTCGGCTCTCAACAAAGTTCAATCTATCTCGATTCCATTAGTATGGCCTGCCTAGTTTATCTTCTATTTACACATGCATGTCGCATCCCGCCATGTCACTTTTCCGTTTCTCATTTATTACAAACGACGACAGCTCCTTTTTCATAACTAGTGAGCTCTATTAGGCAGAAAAATATTATGGTGGCGGGTACAAGTTAAAAAGAGCATCTCGTTTTTCACCACAGACAGTTCTCTGTTATGATCGAGGGATCATGTGATTATCCGAAGCTGGAAGATGAAAGAGATTTTTTTGTGAAGGCCTACTAAATTCCTCTTTTAAAAAATATTTCAGAAAAAGGAGAAAAAAAACTGCGATAAGGTATGAGAGGCGATATGCGAATATGCCTGAAAAATGTCGTTTTTTCTGATGGAGCTATCCACTGGAGAAAATTCTGGATTTATCTTGAGAACATTACTATTTGTGAAACGGAAAAAATTTAGATATATTTTTGAGTCGGGATTTGCCATACGAAAATAAATGGTCAAGATAACAATCCCGTCCAGGTTCACATACTCGAAAAGCGACAGCATAAAAATGAGAGCTTTGCATGAAGCTAAATACCAGGTAGATGTGGGCAGAGCAGAAGTAGAAAAAAAGGAATGATAACAAAGTGGAAAAAAAACTTTATTACCAATTTCTGTGATAGGACGAGTGTAGGTCTGATAAAAAAAGTTTTTTTTAAAGTGGCGCTCTTCAACTCTCACTTAATTACAGTCAAACAGACTGGCAACCACGGTTCGGTAGATATTTCGATAAAAACGGAAACCAGGAGAAAAGTTTTTTTCCCCTAATATTGGGGTGGTGGTATGGTGTGGGTGTAGATAAGCAGGGAAGATAGTCACATATAGATATGTCTTTAGGCATTCACACTTTCCAAAAATAGGAACGCCCTGGGAAAACGGAAAGACACGCGGAGCGTTTGAAGTGTTATTCCGAAGTAGAAAAAACACTTGTTTTTAATACATCGTGAGAGTAGGCCACTATTAGCTGATATTATCCAGTCCGCAGTATATTTTTTTATTAGGACTTCCCCAACTACAAAGCAGGTCAACTTTCCCTGGCTGGAGCTGGAACTGGAGTTGGAGCTAGTGGCAATCGTGTAGCTTTTTTATGACTAGAAATGAAAATGAAATTATGCATCGCTTCAGCTTATGAAAACTTTTGTGTCCCTTGGACAAACAGTAGAAAAAGAGAGAAAAACTGCCACAGGCGTTGTTATGCAGTGGGATGGGAGTACGGGAATCAAAAACTTTCTCTGTAGTTGAAGAGACAACTCCCGAGTACGCTTTTTATGTTGATGCAGCTGATGGCTGTGATGCTGATGATGAGGATGACGATAGAGAGAACAGAACACTGAACACTAAAAAATATATTTTTTTTTGAATGGGCCGCATTCATGATATAACTTTCAAGTAGTTCCAATTCGCTGTCTCGTCCTTTTCAACAGCCCTCTCATTCATCAATGATATGATTTTATAGGGACACCGAAATCCGCTGGGATCGACTAGGAAAAAAGAAACTTTTTTTCCCAGGGTGTAATGTATCTTCATCCACTTCCTTGCCGATTCTGTGCCCCGTGTATAAAAGCTGAAATGATGTCATCCACTTTCCAAAACTTTTTTTTTATTTCTCATCCGAGGCATAAATTGTTCATTTAAAATGCAAAATGTTGCAAGCTTTTTTTGTGTCAGAGGAAAAAAAAGTTGTTTTTGCGAAAAAAAATTGGTCGCTATTGCAAAAGTTGATCTGTGCTTGATGTGACTACGTTTTCCTATAAAAATAGCTCAAACATTTCGAGATTTTACCAAAGAAGAGTGAATAAGCGAGGCTCCCTTCAAAAAAAAATTTTCGCGAAAAGTCTCATCTCCAAATTTATACATCCAGCCACGCCACACGACACCACTTTTTTTTATACGAGACTGGTCCAAAATGGGAGCAGAGAGCTAAATTTTTTTCTTTTTTTTCGAAAATTATGAAGATCCAGAACTGAAGTGCTTGCCTCTTCTCCCATCTCCTATTTATCTGCGCCTTGTAATGGGTGAAGAGCCCAAATGATCTAAAATTTCCATGAAAATCCTTTTTCCTCATGAAAATAGGGTAATCGAAAAATGACTTTGGTTTAGTATCACAGTCCCCCTTCTAGGAAGAGCAACAAAGGCGTAGTTTTTCTCATATTATTAACTTGATGGACAAGCCATATACCTATTACAGTCTATTCACATTTATCTCGAAATGGTGTATAGTTTGTGACCTCACTCTACTCTCAAGTGCGCTGCTCTATTTGATCCGCTCTGTTTTCCCTTAAAACTCAAAAAAAGAAATTTTCGGCTGAAAAGACCAACCACTAACCACCATGTCGGTTCCATTTACAGTTTGCGTTTACCTTTTTTTTTACTTTAAGCCAAGCTAGAAAAGGTAAGAAAACCTGTGAAGGGAAAGCAAAAAGTACCTAAAAATCTAATTGGGAATTTGGGGGACTGTCACCCAACATATATATAATATTTCGGGGACTATAGAAGCCCACTAATTCTGTCCCCACATATTTCTCCAAACAGGATATATACTTATCCTTATTTCCTGAAATGGCCCACTTTACTTTCACCAAAAAATGTGTATTGGAGAACTTTATGGGGTATGAAAATGGATGGGAAAAAAAGCTCCGCATCGACTGACTGAAATAATTTCACTTTTTTTCCACAATATTACAATCTCACTGGAAGCATTTTCCACGAAAAAAAAATTATTCCGCCAATGGCCACTCATTTCAAAATACACGTTTTCTCCTCTATCTATTCAAGCTGTAGCCTGCAACAAAGGAAAAATTTCACAGTTTTCTGATTGTCCTATAAGGACCACTACTTAAGCATCATTGGCTCTTCAATTCTGCCCAACTTCATCCACATTGAGTTAATAGAGGTCTTGGCTTCCCTTGACTCCTCATATCTACACTTACCATTTATCCAGCTCCCTTTGTTAAAAAAATCTTTTTTTCGCTTTTTTCCTTTTCTCATGGATGGAGACAGAGGCAGCAGCAGCAGTGGAGTGAGTGAAGAGGCAAAGAAGCGAATACATTTTTTTATTTCGCTTTCCCCAAAAATAGAGAAAGGACACGGGATAGAATACTATGTATTCTGGGTCCACTTGATTGTTATTGTCAACTAACAAAAAAAAATATCTTGAACTACGTGGGCAGGCTCCGACTCTCTTCCTCTCTCCACGTTTTTTTCTTCTCTCCTCAGATATAATAAGAAAGAATAATACTGGCCATGGATATTTTATATAACAAACTTCCGTCCTTTTTCCACACAAATGTTTCCCTTTTGATTTCCACCCGTCTATGGAATGCGGAGCGTATAGGAGCTCTTCCGTTTCCCAACTTTGGACGTATTTTCTTCTCGCTAAAAATATATTTTTTTTTCGTGAAATTCATCTTACGAACAAGTTATTTTTTTATACTAACCCAACCCGTGCGAGTTTAAATAACAATGAGGAAAGAATGAAAGCTTGACAGAAAGCACTTTTCATGGGTTCTCACTTTACATCGCTTTAGGTAGTAAGAAGTAAAATGAAACCGCTCAGCTTTAACTTTTGCTCACATGATGAGATAAAAAGGAAGAGCATATCCTGTTCATTGGTAAGCTAAGGAGTGAGTGACGGACGAAAGTTAAAAAAAACGGTTCATGTAATAATTTACTTCTATTTTTTATTCCTGTAATTTTAAACTTTTTTTTCTCGGTTTATTCGTTTAAAGTCCACTACATGCCTAATAGGATGGTGAATGTGTTGCTGGTTTGTGCTGAGAAGATGAGTATTGCGTGGGATGCTGCACAAAAGAGAAGCACTATTTTTTCCACGTTTTTCTCGCCACTCGACTCCTGAGTCGTGATGCGAAGCACAAAAGGAAAAAAATATGAAAGAAACATAATAAATTTTAAAACAAAGGCTGTTTTCAGAACAGAAACTCTTGAAGTTTGCTATCACATAGTAATTCCTGTTTTTTCGATTAACCCGCCCTTGTGATTATGAACCGTGACGTGCTTTGAGTTATGAGAACGGGTTCATTATTCATGATCATTACTATTTAAAATTGTACGGCAATTTTTTTTTGCTGCATCAAAGGTAATATAAAAAAAGCCCGTGGTTGCGCTTGTGAAGTGGAAAGATTATTTTGCAACAGTCTCTGCTTCACTAGAAAAAAAAATTATTTTCGCGTGTGGAGATGGAGGTATATTGTACACTGCACATAAGAAAGAGAATAAAAACGGGAGAAAGGTGGCTCCTTTAAATTATGCAAGTGGAAGTGCTGCTCTGCTACTGAAAAGTTAGACTTTAAAAAGGAGCCAAGTTTTCCAATGAAATTTCACGTGAATGCGTGAGCAAAGCGGTGGATAAGCTAGAGTTTTGGTGAGTATTGCAAAGGGTACTTTTGGGAAACTTTATGAATGCGTAGATAACTTGTCCATCTACTGAATAATTTTCCGGAAATAACTTTTTACTACTGAAATGTGCATAAGTATTGCTGCGACTCTAGTAAAAATGATGATGCCAGCTAAAGTAATGTACAAATTTTTTAAGTGCTGTCTAGCGAGTAGCTCTCTATTAAAAAGTGGCGTAGTGCACAACCTTGAGACTTTTTTAATCAGAGGAAGCTCCCCTTTTTCTGGATGGCGTTGGCACACTCGTCGAGAATCCCGATTTGGAGATTACCGCTGTTGCAAGGTTGTCTCACCTGCATTACCTGCCTATTGTCATTAGTGAACAATCCAAAGATACAAATTAAGCTTCCTCGTTATCTTCACCGTATTTTTAGATCCTTTATTTAGAAGAGATCCATTTGTGTCATTGTCATTGTCATTATCATTGACTCTATTGTGGAAAGTTTCGTTAGATTTCAGAGTTTTTTTTGTCTCTTGGCAAAAATCTAGCGTAGTGTTCTCATTTTCACGGGATTTGAGATTAACTTCTCTACCTACCCCAAATTTTCAAGGGTACCGAACATCTATTCAGCTGGAACGAACCGTGGCAGTAGGAGATTTGGTTAGTTTTTGAACGTCAAGAAAATGGCAAGGCTGACTTTTATTTCTTTTATTTCTTTTTCTGCCAAACGCTGAATATTTTTTTAACGTGGGTTCCAGTTCCAAAGAACTTGGCTATTTACTTGGAGAAAAGCGACATTTGTGCAAGGAGCATACGTCCGGTTTTTTACTTGTAAAAAGAACACGTTCCTGGAAAACTACTTAACTAGTTTAGTTTCGGCTGAAGCTAAGTTAGAATTTTTTTTAAAAAAAAGGGAAAATTAGCATTTGTATAATCCAATTCTTGCTTATCCAGTTTAGCTAAATATCTATTAGAAAAAGCCATAAACAGAGAGAAACTCTCTCTAAGTCTGAAGACAGTCTAATGGAATCGGATGAAAAGGATTTTTTTTCATCTTGTTTTTCTTTTCCTTTTTCCTCGAATAGAGAAAAATTTGAATTGCAAATCTACAAAATGTATTTTTTTTCTAGTGTATTTACTTTCTCTTTTCTATTAAAAAACACAAATCGTGCTTAAAAGGAAGTATGCTGCTGTTTTGGCAAGATTCGGCTAATGAAAACTGCAAAAAAATTATGAGCTCCAGCTCCAGCCCCACTTTTCTCCTTTTTTCTTACGAATTCCAATTTTCCATTCCACAATTTTTAAATCAAGTACATAAACTACCTATAAAATACCCCAAAATATATATTCTTTAAATTGTTGCTGACTCCGACTTCCATTTTCCGAGTAAATTTACGTAAGTATGCGTGCAAAGACGACACTTTAAAACGGCGTCTCTCTAAAAAGTGTGACAATAAACATTTTTGGCTACTTCCTTTTTTTAGACTTTGCCTTTCCTGGAAGAGAATTGGATCCATAATGCCTAGATATTTTTTACTGGAAGACACGACAAGTCATAACATAATCATAAAGACCAAAGCATTTTTTTTGTTTCCTAACGTTCCAGGAAGTGGCCCTCCTGTGAGAACCCAAAAAATACGTGTAGTGAGCCCCTTCCCGCTCGTTACTCCTTTCGTTAGTGGTGCCTTCCGTAGTCAGGAGCAGACAGTTT
>JAHZND010002559.1:0-18009 GCA_027744115.1 Acrocyrtus sp. NNG-2020
CAAAATTGTTTGTCTTGTCTCCGTCTAAAGAAGGGAAACTTTTTTTGTTCGTTTGGTTTATTACCCACACGCCATGTTACACGAGAAAAAAAAACGGGTTGGTGGAAGGATATTAAAAAGTAGTGAGCGTAAGTGGCAGGGATTAAGACGCCTTTTCATCTCCTTTTTCCACAGTAGGAATGTGAAGAAAAAGGAAAATGTGCAAGGAGCTGGTGTGTTAGGGAATAAAAAACGATTTTACTATTTCTCCTAAAAAAAAGGTGTACTTACGGGCCATTAGCTGTATGCGGCTGTAGTTGAGTTGATGGAACTATCTGGGATGATGATGATGGCGGAGGAAGCGAAGATGACTGTGAGCCTGTGGAAGGTGATGGTGGTAACAGGGATGACGAGTCTTGTACTTTGGGGGACTGTTGTTGTTGCTGATGGAACTGGGCGTAATGATGTTGTGGACGGGTTTGTTGTTGGGAAGAAGATGAAGCTTGTGGCGATCCTATCAAAGGATCTCTACTTCCAATAACGGTATTGGCACTAGCCCAAAATCTGCTATTACCACTGCCACAAAGTAGTAGTGCGAGCACATAAACAAGGAGAGTTCTGGAATTGGCCATTTTTTATGAGGAAAATTGAAATTTAATTTAATATCTGGAGAGAAAATGAGATTGCTTGGAAGGAAGAGAGTGAAGAAAGCTATTCGGAGGTAAATGCTCTTTCCGTCACAACGAAGAAAACTTTTTTTTTCGCCGAAAGGAGAGAACAGCTAAAAGTGTGGAGTGTGCGATGTGATCGCTAACACCTTAAAACCAAATGAAAAATAAGTGAGGAAAGTTTCGTCCTTTTATTAACTCATTATCCTTTAAAGGAGTTCACAGCACCTGGCTTTAACAACCAATTTTCTAGCCTATCACGGAGATCTAATGACGGCGACAAAAAAAATTTTTTTCATGTGGTGATGCTGAACAAGACGGAACACCAAAAATCTTACAAGGGAAGCACATCGCTCGACGTTCCTTCACGAGTCAGCAACTTTCCGAAAGTACTTTAGTCCCCCATGAAGGGTCACTGAACGAAGTGACAAGAAAAGGGATGTTCAACCATTTCCCTTCCGTCTTTTTATATTTTTGGCAGGTGCTCACACAGCTCATATATTAATACATGACACTACCTTCTCCTACCTTCCTAAAAATACTTTTTTATGTACATGAATGAGTATTCAGCTTTTTGGAAATTACTCAAGTTTTTAAACGTACTCACCAACTCACCTATGGCTATACTTTTACATGGAATAATAACAAAAATGCATCAATGACCTCTTCAAGCTTCAATTTCATCATATATTTTATCAGAAGGGTTTTCTGACATTTTAAAATTTCCTTTTTAATAAGAAATAGAGCCGGCCGGAGCTCTGAACCGGTGAAAATTTAGAAAAATACATTCCCATTCCCTTACGAAAAAGTTCAATTACCTTTTCGAGAATAATCTACGTACGACGAATATGTGCCTTAAATAGCCCTGAGAAAAAATGACTTACTTTTTGAAATGGGTGGGATATATACCGGAAAAGCCATAATATAAGCACATATTTTCCAATTCCGTTTGTACATATGTCGTAAAAAAAATTTGTGGGTAAATTGAGGTCCCATAAGCAATTGATGGCACCTTTACCAGGTTGCCGTACAAAAAATTCCATTTTCAAATAACCATTCAGATAGCCTATTAAAACGTGACATTTCATTTTTAAAGTTGATATGAAGCAAGGGTAAGTCGTAAATGTACAAACTTGTTCAATTCAGAAGTGTATAGGTACCTAGGTATATGAGTGAAATTGGATTCCAAATTTCAAACTACGGCAAAACTCAAACTCATCAGATTTATTCCTGACGCAGTTTATCTTCTGCTCAGTTTTTACACACTTGACTGGCCATTCTAGCCATAAAACGAGCTGTCTGCTTGTTACACCTGCCGGCTTCTTCAAAATACATATTTGGAGGGAAATTAATGGGAATGAAATTTAACTGAAATTTGATTTCTATCCTTGGGGAAGGGAGGGACTGATGCAATCACACTCGTTACGATTGCCATGAATGAAATATGTGACAAGTTTTTTGAGGGAAGATCTTCCAGCCATTTCAGATCTAGAATTCATATCCTGAGAAAGTTTTTTTCCAGGTAATATTAAATTGAAGTCCGGAGATTTCGCTGACTCATTCTAAATTGGACCCAAAAAATTTTCAAACGCTCAGACGCCATATGCCTTCATAGTTTTCCACTTTTCCGTTTTCTCTCAATTTGATTATCTGGTTTTGATTGCTGTAGTTGGACCTCGGCAATAAAAACTCAGCCAAGCATGCTCAAATATTTTTCTCTTGAATACTCATCTTCTTGATGCTCCGACATTTGCCATCTCTTACTCCAGATACCCGATCAGCTCCAGCGGCAACTTTTTCGTACAAAATGAAATGGGAAATATGGCAGTAAAATCATCCATGCTAAATACTGTACCTAAAAGCTTATCTATTTTAGTCGTCAGAGAAGTGGTAGTTTTTACTCATTCCTTTAACACGTTCAGTATTCCTCTTTTACATGTCTAGTTACAGAGGGAGAGTTCAGCTCATTGCAAAGACCAGTGGGCATCTTCATCGGAATCCGAATATGGGAATCAAGAATTTACTTATTACCTGAGAATAGTCGCAGGATCTGTTTGAGTTTAGTAAACATTTTGAACTCACTGAAAAATTTTGTAATGATTTATTTTATTATATAAAAACAAAACAGTTTTAATAAGAAATCAATTACGCATACCTGTGCAGTACTGGAGCATAACGTGCATTTTATACGTGTTATTTTTGTCATGCAGCAATAAAAGTACCTTCATATTTTAATCTGACTCACAAAGAACAACAGATCCAAGCATATTTTACCAAGCATGATTTTCTGCATTCTTAAGGCCTTACATCGCTCGTGAAACTTTAAACCCTTCAGTCAAATCTATAAGAAGCTTTGCATCGCTGTAATCCTTCCCCAAGTATTGAGAACAATACTCCCAGAGACCTTCCGAGTTAAAAAAAAGCAAGTAAAGGGAGTGAGATAGAGTAATCTGGCTTCTTTTTGCTTTTAAAAATGCACCGCTGTATTACCCATCCACACAAATATAGAATTATGATATGGTTGAGGGGAAGGGTTGCGGGGCACTGTGAGAAAATTTGCAACAAAAGTGGAAGAGCTCACAAGTTTGTTAATGGACCTAAAAAGATCTCAATGTTTTGGAGAACCAAAGGTGATGTTGCTTACAAAGCGTAGAGTATAGCTACTTTATAGCCTTCATCATCCCTTCACCAGTAAACTTTAAGTCAGTCTTTTCAAGACAATCTATTTTGTTGACTGACTGATAATGACTCTTGGTATGGTATTCTTTGGTATGAACTCGGTAAACAAATGAAAAATACCTTTCACTCTACGGTATTTTATCATTGCATCGGTGACTATTACAGCAAGTTCCACGAAAATCTATTCTTTGTGAAGATTTCCCGATGTCTATATAACTTTGGCAAAGCTAAAACTACCAAAGGTGGTTGACCCTGGTGACTTAATTGTACCCAAGCATCTTCTTAATAGTTCCTCCTGTCCTGTGACAATTTGTTTCCGACTAGGTACTTCATTCGCTTTGCAAAATGGAAACTTCTCTCCTCTTATGCCAGTAATCACCCACGGGTTTGTATTCTTCCATAATTATAATGTTATCCTATCATGGAAATACTTGAATGCCTATGTCAGGAACAGCTCGAAGCTCCACTGATGCCACAATAATGCATTCACAGTGCTTTTTGCAGCATCATCCAGTCGTACAATAGCCTCACTGCTGCTCATTATTCTGATCCAGTCTAGTTCCAGCCACTTCCGGAGAAGCATCACTACACCGAAATACACATGTATAAAGCAGGATCATGAAAATCTAGGAAAAGGGGCACTGTGCAGTAGGTAACTCTTTATGAGGGCAACGTGCATAAAAATTAATATTATGAGAAATTGATCATATTCCGACCACATAGTTGATGCGATTTGAAAGTATTACATTCAGGCCATGAGGCCATATTCACCTTTTGAGTACATATGAACTCATATTCGCATATTCCCATATCTCATTCCACTCACTCTATTTAATTCACGGGGAAACCGTTTCCTTCCACGGTATCCTGTAAGCATGGAACTGAACCGACCGCATCATTTAAAATGGAAAATATATTTGGGATAGCAGTTACCTACTAGTTCTAGTTCATTTAACGTAATGACGGTTGGTACCTTCACCTTCACTTTCAGCTAGAAGCTTTCTCAACCGTCACTGATCACTATATAACTACCAAGCGGGGCTATGGGCAAGTGAGATTTATGCCACACCAGCCATGACAGCTCCTCAGATAACGACCTACGTTAACACTACGTTATTAGGAGGAGCAAAGTGTCGAGGTGGATGGTTGAATTTGAATCAGTGCTCTGTCAATTATATTCAAAATCATAGCAATATCACAATCACAAACAAGCTTATTATACTCCACACTCCGCAGTTACTAGTCAAATCGAAAAACGAAGATGCTGCGCTGTCACTCACAAACACGATCCATTTCCTCCTTCCTGTAATTTTATTGCCTAGCCTTTTCCACGCATTTACTGCAACATGTGCTGAAAGGGGTTTTTAGAGTTAATATCAAAGAAATGAAAAAGTAGATAATAAAATAAATAGTTAAAAGGGATGGCAAAGTTCTCCAGTAGCACTTTTCAAATAACGACAATTATCAACTAGTTTTGCCTAGTACAAGCTTTTCCAAACATCTAGTCAAGATTCTGTGACATCAGCTTTAATGGGTTATGACATTACAATAACTTTTAATTTCTACAATAAAGCATTTAAAAATAATGGATAAAAATGGAGTTGAAGTCTGGAGGCTAATTGACTTTGACTTTGTCCCAATGTCCGAATGCGAAAGGAGCAGTTTCTAAAAAGAAAATTAGCATTTCTAAACTTCTGTCTACGGAACGTAATAGATCAAGACATTCCATGCCACTACATCCATGTACCTCAACGAACAACGTATACATGGTCGACGATCTGCAAAATATGATGGTGGAGGGTGAGCTGGAGGAACTCGTTTCCCACAATATTCGATAAGAGGAAGAACATGTACTAAAGTGAGCTAAAGAAGAAGGATGAGAACTTCATGAAGTTAACTTCCAAAACGTAGGACAGCATGGAGGATGACTTTGTTATGGTGTGTTGAAGGAAGTGGTGGAAATGGAAAAGAGGAAGATAGCGTCTTGATTAAATCCTCTATTTTCAGAAGGACAGAGAATAAAAGTAAAATGGCACAGTCGGACACTGACGAACTTGATTTAAGTGAAGAAGCAGCGGATAGCGGATGATCTGGGAGTGGCCGGAGGAGGAAAAGCGAATTATTGAGGCACAACAAGGGATGATTATTAATGCTGAGTCTGGGAAAGTTCCAAGGATTTCAGTTGCCGCCCAATCGCATATTTAAATTGCTTTCTGAAGTGTTTTCCAACAATGGGTCACCAGCTGAACACTGAAGAAGGAAAAGTTAGTTTTGCACTACCAGTACCAAAACTGCTATGTGAAGAAGAAAGTTTTTTTTCTCAGTTTATCCCTGCTGCTGGTAGCTTTTCATTTCTTATTATAATGTAAAACGGACTATGCTATATTTAGAAAATTTCCATTTTGTAAAGGTACATTGAATTACGCTAGAAATTGGAACTTGGACTTGGAGCTGGACTTCCAGCCCACCCAAGTTACACTCCCAACATTGATGGACCATGGACCTCACTCGTCGTAAGTTTTCATCGTATTACATTATGAAAAGTTTCCTCTTCCAGAGAAAACTGAGCTACGGCAAAAGTTTTGTTCTCAGATAAAAGTCATCATCATCCCACCCGAAAATAAATTTACTCAGAATTGAATTTTTTATCCTTTCGTCGTCCCGTGGTAATAATTTTCCGTTTCCACAGGTTTGAAAAGCATACCACCCTGAGCTAAAATAGTGAAAAGAAAAAGTGTCCAGACTAGAGGACTGCCACTACCGCCGCGTAGTCCATCTTTGCTATTTTTATATCCTTGGTAAGTTAACAAAGTGTAAAGTTAATTATCCCTGCACGTGCACATACAGTTCTCGGCCAGTGGCACCAAAAAAAGGGAACACAAATCTGAAAAATAATGAGTTTCCATTTACCCTATCTTTTAAAAGGTAGATAACTAATTCTTGCTTTGCTTCAGTTCGCTTCGGACTAGGAGGTAGCAGCGGAAGGACTTGTAATTAGATTTTCAATCTAGCCCATTTTTGTGCGTGTATAGCCCCAAGTTGAGATAGAGTTGGAGCAATGATGGCGTCATCAGTATTGGAAAGGATGGGAAGAATTCACCTGGAATAGGTAGCAAAAAGGGAATCCGCCATCCGCTCCAAAAAAAGTACGTAAATAAGACTCGATGGAATCAAGCCGCCAAAAATTGGGAGCGGAGCACATCGACAGGTCTACTAGAGATGCAAAAATCATCCTCACCTCTTCTCTTCCAGCACCGCTTATCATCATCCTCCTCTCTGAAAAGTGAATCTGCTTTATAGTTAGGGAAAGGGCGAACAACGCAACGGAGAAAAAACGGGACAACAACAGGAACAGTAGCTTCCTCTTTGATTGCTGATGAGAATAAATCTGATTATATGGAAAACAAAGGATCAAAATTGAAAAGCACTGGGGATGGAAGTGAAAGCAGCAGTGCTAGTAACTTTAGTGAAAAATGGGATTTTAAAGAGAATTCAGTTGTGGATTTTGCTCGCAAAGTTACATGCAAGTCTATTAGTCTATCAAGCTACAGAGCGGGAGCTATGAAGTAGTAATTCCACCTCAACGGCCGTCCACAGTAACGGCATCATCCTTTTCTTTTTGGCTTGCCGTTGTCAAACAGTTGCAATCAAAATGCTGCCGGAATTAGTATTGACACAGGAGCCTCCAAAAGGCCTTGTATTTGATCAAAGACTTTCTACCGCAAAAATTTTGGATTCTTGGCTAGGAGCGTTGCACATTTTACATTTTCCAAACACACTCGCTATGCGAACTTGACAACAGGTAAATCGTAAATCGTTTTCTATTTGAATGATAAGTTCTTACCTGGTGCACAAACTCATTTGATAAAATCGATGCAAATCGAATACCGGAAAATGATTGAGAGCTCTAATCCTTTTTTATTCTGCTAAAACAGAAGCAATGAATGTGGCCACAAACAGCCGAATCTCTGAGGAATATCAACCCTCCACCAAAAAGACAAAGACGAGTAGATTATGGTCACTCGACCGAGTTCACTGCAGAAAAGATTTACGAATGAAGAGTTCTTCTTTAGCTCGAGCGTATATAAATTTCACCTCATGCCCATGTGAGCACCNTTCTTCTTTAGCTCGAGCGTATATAAATTTCACCTCATGCCCATGTGAGCACCACAGCTAACCTTGCATAGCAGGTTGTAGACTGTATTTTGTATTGCATCGCAAAAAAGTTTGCGAGAAGTTCTGCGAAAGTAACAGTGACTGTACATAAGCCCGGAAGCTAGTGAAGAGAAATCTCATTAGCTTCTCTAAAGAGATCATCAGTTTCCATTAGGAGGAGGCAGGAGGACAACCGTATGATGATTTACTTGCTTTTCCTTTTTTCCTCTGTTTTAATTCAGGTCAAAACCGATTTCCCAGATACGGGTGTTAAAGGTGCATTGTAGCACGGACTGCGGAGCCCTTTCTACCTGGCGGTATAAGAGAGCGTGTGATCCGGATCTTTGTCAGATGTGTGGAACGGACCAGTACGATAAGTCGAAGATTAACTGTAAGAACGTTAGCTGTCAAAAGAGGATTATGTAAGTTTCCCCGAAACTCATCAGCTTTATTTCGCCTTTTTAGCTGGATTCCAGAATGATGGCTGAATGAACTGGTTTCTAATCTCATCTTCCCCCAGTAGTAAGACAGGCATTCTTGCACTTTTCTGACACGACTAGATGGAAGCAATACATGAGTTCAGGTAAAAAAAACGGGTTCATTTTGAAGTACAACAATAACAGGCAATATTTTATCCTTATCGTCATCAGTACCCAAACCTATGGCGAGTTCAATTATTATATTAAGGCAAACCTGAAGAAATGAAAAGGAACAAAAAAGTACTTCTTGCAGCAAAGAATCCAATTACGATCGAAATTATATCCTTATCGTCAACAGTACCCAAACCTATGGCGAGTTCAATTATTATATTAAGGCAAACCTGAAGAAATGAAAAGGAACAAAAAAGTACTTCTTGCAGCAAAGAATCCAATTATGATCGAAACTTTTAAATGGATCCCCGAGGACTAGTAGGCTAATCGCAGGGGAAAATGCTTGCGACACGTATGCAGTATGTAGGTAGCTAAGAACCCTTAATTTTAATAAGGGTAGGTCCATGCATAGTTCCATAATATCTTCATTATCTTTAATGTGGCGAAATAAGAGCACTTTTTGAAACTTGAGTAGAGGAATACAAACTAAATTGATTGCTTGATTTCCTGGAAACTCCTGACTAAAAATAAAATTCTGCGAATCATTTTGTATGTAATTCCAAATTATAGCGCAGTTTTTTTTAAAAAAAGCTGAAGATTGGCATAATGGACTTGTTATGAATCTTTTGAGATTCTCATAATTAATTCAAGCAATTAATTGAAGCAATTTACCTTTTATATATTACGCTTTGTTTTTGTGATAGGTCACTATAAAAGTGAAAAAATAAAAATTGGCTTTAATACAAAAAAACGTTTGGTACAATACAATGAAGATATCTATCATTAAAATTAAAACTAAAGTTATTTAACTAGGAAAGACTACGGGTTCATATAAACGAGTAGGTAATACAGTAAACTTGCAAGGCAGTAGTGATGATATGAAGACAGGTAATGAATAGACTTACTACTAGAGCGCTTAGCGCCTATCAACTCTTCCTCCAGCTGCTTAATGCGACTTCTCTCGATTAACTTCTCCCACTCCTCCGTTCCCGCACCGCTCTCTGCATTGTGGTAGTTTGTGTAGTACCAATCTCCATGCTCCGAGTCCTTCGTGCCAATAATCACCGGTGGGACTAGGGGCGAAGGCAAAGGCTGGGAGTGTAGGTCAGGTGGCTTCACTGGCCCGTCCAGCTCATTACTAATGGGGGAGTCGGGTCCTGTGTAGTCGCTACTACTGCCTTTAAAGCCCTGCTCAATTATTTTTGTGATTGTTGGCTTCCCAGTGGCCCTTCGGATGACGCCGTTACTGTCATAGCCACTGAGCGGATCTTCTTTTATTTCATCGGTGGAGTATGGGTCCGGGGTTGGGGAACGGAAGGTGGTGGCATCAATTGGATTCGAAAAATTTACCGGGGAGTCTACCTGTTCGTCGTAGTAATGAGGTTGCTCTCGATCACGGTCCTTTCCCTTAGAGTCGTAGTTGGAGTTGCTGTTGGATGGATTCGAATTTCGGATAGGCTTCCCTGTAAAGATATCCCAGAAATCGGTGAGGCTCAAGTCATCTGAAGGGTTCTTCTTTTCTTGGCTGTTTCTCCGGTCATCCGGGGACTGGATGTCGACCGGTGTGTAGTTAGGGACTTCGTCCTCGCCGTACTCTTCAGAGTCATTAGATTGGGAAGGCCTATTGCCTTTAGGAGTGCTGGAGCTCTCCATTGTAGAGGAGGATGAATCTGTGGGAGAATTAAACGTGTTAAAGGGGCGATAACTAGCCTCATCGCCCGTCTTTTTGGCGGAGTTGCTAGCGCTGGAGCTAGAGGTTGAAGTAGATGAAGTGCTACTACTCGAAGTGGAAGTGTTAATGGTGTTGGTGTGATGGTGAACAAAGTTGGCTTGTGTCCGCGGGGGCTGAGTGGTGGAACTGAAGTACTGTACGTTTGAGCCACTCGACTCCCCGTCCAACTTTTTCGTGTCATTTTTGCTCTTGCTCCCACTGCTGCTCTCATTGTTGCCGGAGTAAGCATTTTTATTACGACTGAATGAGCTGGAGTGGAAAAAAGGCTCAATTGGAATGAACCCGGTTTCGGTATTAGGATAGCTAGGATGCCAGGAGGGTGGTGGTGGGGGAGCTGAACCTGGTCCACTCGTGGGGAACTTTACAACGGGCTTTTTCCTCCTACCATTACCATTTGAATCCTTCTCATCAATCCCGTTTGGGGAGATGGCCTTATGTACGTCAACGCTTCCGGAGGGCACTACGGGAGGAGAGTTTTGATCTCGGTAGGGATTCAGCGGAATGTACGGCTGGATTGGCTTCCTTGGAACGTACTCTGGTGGCTCGTACACTGCTGGTTTAGATGGTCTCTCTATCCAGGCGGGTGGTAGTGGATCAGCACCCTTCCTACCTCCCTCTATGGAAAATCCGTTCTTTGATGTTTGCCCTCCGTGCCTACCTGTACTCTTGTCAACAGATACACTCGGGGATATTCCCAGATTCAACCCAAAATCGAGTGGAATTCCGAAGAGAGAGGAAAGACCACCAAACACCGAGTTGGATTTGCGGACATCCTCTTGGGTTGCCTACAGAAAAGTTCACCTCAATTTACTTCCCACCGCACCAGACAAATTTTTATGGGAAATGGCTTTCCTCTTAATGCGGACTCAAGAGCTGACCTTTGTGTTGGTAGTGCTCGTACTACTTCCAGCATATATTGTCGGAGTATCCCCGGGAACATAGTCATTTGACTCCATTATCTTATCCTCCTTCCTCCTATTGTTATGTCTCAGCTCATTTTGGCTCGTTTCAGGGTAGCCGTTATTGGAAAAGAGTGGGTGGCCATCCTCAATTTCCACCGTGTGGGGACGGGATTTTCTACTCGCTTTCGCAACGGGAGGACACTTCACATCCGAAATGGAATTGGAGAAGCTACGACCTGTCGCTCCCGACGTGCATATCATTCTCCCAGGCCGGGCTGACTTTAATGGAGTACCGCGGAGCTCGTTCGGTCCATCACAGATTGAATCTGACAACTCCTGGATGGCCTCTCTTGCCATCAGATTGCGTAACCAGATCATTTCACAGTCGCAAGAGAGGGGATTTCCTAATGACACCACAGAGATTATTTTTTTTACATGGCTCGAGCTACCCTACTTGAACTAGACATATGACATAGTACATATATACGCAAAAAGTGAAATGACAAGAGTGACACAGAAGTAAAAAAAATATATATCGTGAACTGGGAGAGCACCCCAATTTTTCTCCACTTACCAGACACGTCAATGAAAGCAATGTTATTCCGCAGCTTATAAAAGACTGACTCGTACAAGTGCGTCAGAGTGTTGTTTCGCAAGACGAGCATTTTCAGTCGACTCATCGCATCAAAAGTTCCCGTTGGAATGGTACATATCCCGTTATTATTCATCTGAGAAAACGAGAGCAGTGAGGAAAAAGTTTATTAAAAATCAATAACTTGTAATTCATTATCAGAATCAGAAGCAAGCAAATTATATTAAAGGGCGAAACGTGGATTTTTTTTTAAAAAAAGTATATTTAATATTTGCACTGAAAATAGAAAATTTCTCCTAGCACTACTGCGAAAAAGCACAAGTCATGCTGAATTCATTTTTGTAGAGAGGAAATTTATTGCTGGAGAAAACCTACTCTCAACTCGACAAGCCAAATGAGATGCCGGAGAGCCTTTGCATCCACGCCACTAAGCCGATTGAAGCTCATATCGAGAACTTCTAGGGACGAGAGAGGAGTGAGTCCCATTTTAGTAATGCTGTCGAAATTGTTGTTGGACAGGTTGAGGTACTTTAGTGCTCCAGTTTTCTCGAATGCCGTTTCAGACACCAGCTCCAGCTATAAAAAAATATTTTGCAAATATGTTGGGGTGAAGTGAGATACTAATCTTTTATAATCTTTTTTATTTAGTTTCCAGAATTTTGCAGTTATTTTTCAAGGGAAATATTTACGTCATTCTCTTGCAGGTCTAGCCCATCTAATGCGTTCATTCCAGAGAAGGAGAGTTGGTGAATGTTGCGTAGTTTGTTTCGGGACAGGCGGAGATAAATTAGACGAGGGAGGTTGTGGAAAGTGCCTGTTTTTATCTCTTCCAGTTCGTTTCCATCCAAATCAACGATAGTCAGAGAGTTGAGATTCTGAAAAAGTCATAATTTTAAAATTGGCCTGCAAAATGTTTCAATTGTAGATAGAAAAAGAATTGATTTCTGCTTTGTTTACCTCAAACGTTTTGGGCTGCAGTAGTTTCAGTTTATTGTCATTTAGATAGAGCTCCATCAGATTCTGGGACTGTCTGAATGTTTCCGGGTCCAACTTTCCAATTTGGTTATGGCTCAAGTCCAGAACTTTTAGGTGCAAGTGTGACTTGACCAGATCTGGGACTTGGGTGAGAGCGTTAAAAGCGAGGTCGAGGATTTGCAACCCTTCCGAGTTTCCAAGTACTCCCTGTTCCACCGTAGAAATTCGGTTTTCCCTCGCCTCAAATCTCTCCAAATTTGGGAGATTCTTGAATGACCTCGAAGGAAGCCTGTTTATCCGGTTACTGGATAAGTCCAAACTTTTCAAATTGGTCATATCGTCGAAAACTGACTCGTCGAAATGGGTGATTTTATTGGAAGCTAGCCGCAGTGTTTCCAGACTGGACAAACCAGAAAACATTTTATTCTGGATGGTGGATATAGAATTGTCTCTTAAATTGAGCTGCTTTAATTTCGGAAGATTCTGGAAAAACGCTGGGGGAATGTGGCTAAGCGAGTTGCTCTTCAAACTGAGCTCTTCAAGCCCTCTCAACTCGCTGAGCATATTTGCTGGAACGTTGCTGATGCGATTATTTGCTAGTGTAAGCTGCTGCATAGATTTCATGTCTCGGAACGCCCCACTGGGAATCGTGTCCAGGTGATTTTTACTCAAGTCCAATCTTGTGAGTTTACTCAATCCTTGAAATGCATCTGCTGATAGGGCAGACAAAGCGTTATCAGCAATGTCCAGATAGTCCATTTCTTTATTTTTGGAGAAAACTCCTTGGCCAAGTGACTTGATTCCATTGTGGCTCAAATCCATCCTCGCAAGATTGGGTAAGCCTTGCAGGGCATTAGCAGTCATTGAAGTGAGCTTGTTCATTGACAAGTCCAGCTCCTTCAGAGACCCAATATCCCATGCGAGCCCGTCCAACGGCAGCTCCGTCAAGGAATTATTTTTAAGACTCATCTCCGTCAGCGACGGAACATTTTTAAATGCTTCCCGCTGAATCCTCACAATTTTGTTATCGCTCAGGTCAAGCTTCATTAAGTGAGTGTGTCCTTGAATGGACCCTGTGGGAAGTTCATTCAAGCCATTCTGCCCAAGATCTAGAAATCTGAGGGACTTCAGTGTTTCCAACATTTCCCCAATTTCCTTTGCAGAGCCGAGCTGATTACTTCTCAGCCGGACCTCCTCAAGAAGTGGTGTCGTGTCGAAAAACATTTTGGGAAAGTTCCCCAGTTCATTAAAACTCAAATCAACTTTCCTCAACGCAGGCAGGTGGGTGAAGGACCGCATTGCTACACGGCTTATCCGGTTTCCTGCCAGGTTTAGTGACTGCAACGTCCTCAAGTTGACAAAGGAGCCTTCTGGTAGCTGTCTAAATCGATTGTTTGACAGATCAAGAGACTTCAGAGAGATGAGCTCCTCCACAGCACGCCCCACCGGCATTGCTTCCTCCAAGTGATTGTTCGCCACAGCCAAAATCTATTTAATTACAGGTTACACCATGAACAAATTCCTTTAACTGCTTATGCTATATGCCTCACCCATAAACCAGGTTAATTGCTACAATTAAATTGCTATTTTAAAAACTTTTACTTCAGGACACATCTTCATCCGCTCATTTTACATTCTTTTTCAAAATTAGGCGTGATCTGCTCATTATCATTTTCGAGATGCATCCTCCCTCGCAATACACAGTTTAAGAATTTTTCTCGCTTTCATTTTCATTCAGATCTACTTCAACAATGACAGATAATCACTCATCCCTACCACCACCATCTTCGTATATAGACAAGAAGGAGTTCGTAACGAGCTGTGCTAAATGCAGGGAATGAGCAAAGTGGAAGCTCCTCTTTCTCACCTGCTAACCTTACCTGAAGTGTGCAAAGTAAGTGCATTGTTAAAACTCTCTGAATCTGGTTTTTGTAGGTGACACCGCAAAATCTTTTAAAGTGCGAGTACAAATAACGAATCACGAGCAAATTCTGAAGAGAAAAAAATGACTAAGGCGAATTGTATAAATTGCTCAAAAATGGGTAAAACGATAAATAGGAAGAAGCTCATTTTATAAAGAGTCCTTTTCTGCAACGATGAAGTAATTTTTAGCGTGAGTTTGATGAAATGTGCGGATTCACGTAAAAGGGGGCTTGAGAGCAGATTAAAACGCTGGTGGGTAGGATGCATTATTATGCTGTGCTGCTCACAGTGGAAATAGTATGAAAAGGGAAGATGCCGACTACTGACCTCTAATCTGGGAAGTAGAGCGAGACACCTCCGCTGAATATGATCTATACGATTGTTACTGAAATTTGCCAAAATGAGATTTTCAAGCCTGCCAAAAATCCCCTCGGCTAAGGTGGTGACGTCGGAATTGACAACGTGGATTTGTTTAACCGCTGCCATGTTTGCAAATGCCCCCACAGGAAATCCTGAGATGAGAGAGCCATCAATGCGAATATGTTTCAGTCTGTTGAGCCCATTAAATCTGGGAAGTAAGCGAACTCTGCTCTTCTCAAGAGTGAACGCCTCGAGATTCCGCAGCTTCTCGATGGCGTCGAAGGGAAAGTCAATCAGTTTCTCTTCAACTATGTAAAGCTCTTCCAGGGAGTCCTCAAGACCAGCAAATGCGTTCCTGGAGAAGCCTTCAAGCCCATTATTGCGAAGGAGGAGACGTCCGATCTGAAAGTGAATGAAAAGTTTGAGAGATGTGCCTTGAGATAAAGTGATCGCTGGGCTTCGTCACGCAGAATGCTTATTTTTGGCAACGTATTTTTTTATTATCTCACAAACCTGCAGTGCCCCAAATGCTCTCGCTGGCAACGTTGGCATTCGGTTGTTTTCTACAATTAGCTCGTCAATTGCGGGCATGTTACGGAGCCTCATCAAATTTTCAAGAGCTCCGTTAACCCTTTCTAGATCACTGTGACTGCACCTGTTTTACAAAAAAGTGAACATGAGTAAAAAAACAGCCTCCCTCTTACAAGAGACCACCGGGGTAGAATAAGGTTCCTAAAAATGGAGATAAATGTAATGTGTAATGCAATTGCTCCCTTACCATACTTGAACCTGCTCATTTCTCCCTCTGCAACGACATGGCATTATTGACTCCGCTGGTGGGCATTTGTTCCCGACTGCTAGCAGCGTCTGAACGCTCAGCACTAGTAATGTTAGTAGTTTTGAACTTGACATGGCGAATTATTTCTCTACTCGAATTCTGGTTGCTCCACACTGATATCCATTCCTATTGTCAGTGAAATATTTCTGTTGCGTTGAATTATGTTTCTCTAAAGTAGTAATTTTCTTCCCAGCTTNGCTCAGCACTAGTAATGTTAGTAGTTTTGAACTTGACATGGCGAATTATTTCTCTACTCGAATTCTGGTTGCTCCACACTGATATCCATTCCTATTGTCAGTGAAATATTTCTGTTGCGTCGAATTATGTTTCTCTAAAGTAGTAATTTTCTTCCCAGCTTATATCTTGCAAATAATGCAGCCGACCAGCATTACAATGGAAATAAATTCGCAAAAACCTGAAAGAAAACAATTACACCAAAGTTAAACCAGAACCAGAAGGGACAAGACAAATGGTTTAAAAATACAAAGTTTCTTTTTAGATAATTATAATTCAGCAAACACTAGTAAAAACGTGTTTTATGCACCTAGAGTGAATTTTGACAATACAATCATGACGAAATTCTGAGTCGGGAAATAATTAATTTGTTTTCGTTAAGTACGACACTGTATGAATTGTATTATCATTTTTCTGACCAAATAGTATTTAATCTTTTATCATCAACTTTCCCTGGAAAGCATAATCGCCAAGTGTGTACAGTGCTCTAAAAAATGTTCATTCTAAACAGTAAACAGTTTCTCGTACAACATTGCCAAAGTTAATGTAGGCCATATTAAGTATGTTTGGTGCTTACGAAATGTTATAGGGATGGTACATACATGGTGCAGCTATTTATCACTTTATCAAGATTCATCTCACTCTCACTTGATGACATGACATTCATTGTCCTTCTAATAGCTCAAATGTGTCTATGGCTTGTAAATTCCTACCAAGACGCAGCCAAGTGTAAAACGCCTTTAGCTGAATCGAGAAGCATGCTGTGCTCGAACTTGTAGCAAGACGGTTTAAAGCTATATTTCATAGTAAGAACTGCCACATGTAAAATCTTTTTTTTAATTGAATTTGTTGACACGAACTAACATGTTGTTTTTCTATGAACATCGTAAGGCATGTTGACATATTTGTCATTTCAATTTAATTATGCAAGGACATCTGAAACTAAACTTTTCTTCTTAAAATTGTGACAAATAATTGCGCAAAAAATATGTTACTCCATCCGGTCCCTTCTTATCCACTTCCAAACAAAGCGTGATTTATGCGTGCACAAAAGACCTAATGCGTTTCTCAGAAGTAAAGCCATGAAAAATGAAACCGTCTTTCCGTTCAGATTTTTACACCTGTTTACCCTCCTCACTCCACTCCACTCCTCACCAGCAAAAAAGATTACATTTTATCAGCACCGAGCGAAAAATAGCCAGCAAAAGCATTTTTTTTGCGCCGCTATGTACCCATTCCTATAGGTAAAACAGATATAGTATCCGCTGCAATCATTAACTGTAATTTTTATGCTGAGTCTAGCAAACAAAATAAATCGAAGAAGTGGTAAATCTCAATATTCGTGTAGAGGTCTTATAATAGCAGCGGTGAAGTAATTGGCAATTTTGTTGCGTTGTTGCGATGCGAGCACTTGCAGCATCCCTCCACTTGAAGCAGGTAGTACAAGGTAAAAATGATTAACTAAATGAAGTACAGTGTAGAACGAGATGAAGCTATGCAGGGAGTCATGATGAGTGAAAAACTGCAATAATTTATTTTTACGAGCATGTAGGATAAGTTGTTCGTGAAGATTTTGTGTGTTTGTCTGTAGTTGGAGCAGCTCTGTAACTTGCTGCTGTAGCTTAATACATATTTTTTTGATAAAATTGTGATATTGTTTGATACGCTTTGAATAAGACAGACAAGCACATTGTTGTGCAATGGATGAGATGATATGTTGATGTTTTGATGGTGAGGGAGTGATTTCGCATGCATTTTCTGAGACTGTAGTGCACTTTTCTTTATATATTTCGTAGGGTGTTAATGGGATATCCGATCCGCTTCGCCGGCTTCTTTTGACCCAAAATGTTTTCGCATGCCTGCCGCTCCTTTTTATTGTGAATCGATATTAATAACGTTAATAAATATGTTTGTGAGCTATATCGCGCTTTCTTAAACAGTCAGCAGTCACTGCACTGAAGTGGATTAAAACACAGAATAGCCTGCGAAACTCAGAAACTTCAAAAAAAAAACTTTTTAAAAGTGCATGCTCAAACTTGCACATTCGATCAATTAGTGTGCAATGTTACAAAGTAGAATGGCGAGCAGCGAGATGAGACATTATACAGTGTCCATCACTATACTATAATATTGATGACTTTGACTTGATAAATAAATTAAACAGAACCTAGTTAATTAAGGTTAGCTAACAACCTGTATGATTTTTGTCACCAGCTCTATCCGAACATAGGTAATAATAATTGACAATTGCACAGTAAGCTAAGCCAATACTAAAGTGTATTTGACGGTAAATCATACTATTAAAACCCTTATTTTTTAGACATAAGATCATGATTCAATTTCTAAACTACTGATCGTAGGGCGCTGAAATTTCGAGGGTAC
>JAHZND010002560.1:0-69256 GCA_027744115.1 Acrocyrtus sp. NNG-2020
AGAGCAGAGTGGGAGGAAAGTCAGACTGGTCTAAATTTTTGAAAAGGGAAAAGTCAAGGAACTTGAGTGAAGGAAAGGAAGGAAGACGGGAGAGAGTGGGGGCAAACATGGCAGCCGAGTTCATTTCGACTTTTTTTCCCGCTCTTCACGTCTGCACTTCAGCCAATGGAGGGAAAACCGAAAAACAGAAAAACAGAAAAACCGAAAAAATATTTCCTTTTTTGTTTGTGTATATTTATTTTTCGGGGAAGCCAAAGAATTTTGGAGAAAAACGCCTGAAAGGATTTAGAAACAGCTTAAAATTTATAGTGAGTGTATTGTACAACTTTTTTTAACGCTTAAATGAGTTCTTAAACTTGTCTGTGTGGAGTAGCTTTCATTAAAAAACTTTTCGGATATTAGGGCAAAAATAACAATTTTTTATACAGATATCGAGCACGCCAACGCTCATGTAATATTTACTTTTCCTAGCTTGATGATCTCGAAGGCAGGAGTGAATTTATTCATTTTTTCCTCAGCACAGATTTTTTTATTTCTCCCTTTAAAAATGAAAATTTTCGCAGGGAGCAGGAAAACTTGCATTTTCCTAGCTCGTGTTTTTTTCCAGTGGAGCCAAACTCAAAAAAAATAATTGACTTGGGTCATACATGCTTTTATAGCTTCCAGCTTCTGATTTTTATCATTAATGCTGGCTAGATTCAGGAGAGGAAATTTTTTTCCTTACATTTTTTTCAGGAAAAAACTCGTTTGCAATAAATACACAGTAAATAAGTATTTTTTGCGATAAGACCCAACTTTACATAGTAACGAGCGTGGGAGTACACGCATGAAGGAAGTAAAGTTGTGAGCCACGTGCTTTATCCGTCCTTTCCTTAGAAGCCAAAAATAAATATTTTTTTTCCTGGTAACCGAGAATACCCATTGTGAAAAAGAAATTGCTACACATGAAAATTCACTTTTTTTTCTTCTTATAATAAGTAAACACACGTACTTTGTAACTTGTTATATTTTCGGTAATTGGGGTGACGAGAAACTATTCTAACTAAAAATATTTTATTATTCTCGACACTTGATTGAAGAAATCGATCATTATTTGTGAAAGGGAAAAGGGGCTGCACACTCTTCTATGAAAAGAAAGGGGTATGTAAGGACACTTTGAGAGGGCAGAGAAGGAGTTTGTTACTAGTTACGAGATGAAAGATATGATTAAAGTTTACATCCCATCTACTCTCCTAAAGCTAAAGCTTTGACTAAAGTGCACAAGGTGAGCTTCTTAAACACACATCCTCCCTCGTAAAGAATTTTTTTTCCTAGAAGTTTTTCCTAGACAGGGAAAATTGTGAAGGAAGAGGAGAAAGGGAAGAAGAAGAGAAGAAAAAAAGTTTAAAAGAGAAGAAGAAAGTGTAGCAACCCAGCCATTGTCTTTTTTTTCCACAAGATTGCCAAGGAACGGCAGCTGGTGTTGTTTGCAAAGAGGATCCAAGACTTTTTTTCTTCGTGTATCCCCCAGTAATTCGTAGTTTGCACAAAGTTAATACTATCAAAAAGTATCCGCGTGTGATGCACGTTGTAGTGACTCTAGAACAACAACACCAACTAAAAATTATTTTCTTTTCGGACTATTTTTTCTCTTCTTAAACCTGCATTTTTGTCCCGTACTCTTTTGTCTCTTTAATTCGTTAACTGAGTGGAAGTGGGAAGGGGAAAAAAAGTTGTCTGTGTCAGCATCCCTGTATGATGTGATGTGTGCGATGAATGTCACTATACGACGGTTATCATCTTCAAAAGCTAGGATTTTTTTGGAAGGGGAACTAGGTAATATATAGATGAGGATGAGACAAACAGAATTTTTTTTACAAAAGTACAAAATTTTCCCTTCCCTTATAAACTTCCCTTATAAAGCTTCTTATATAAAACTCTCGTCTGTTGACTTTTTCCTTGTCATGTGTAATCTAATAGGGTTTTCTCTCTATCGCTTCCACTTTCTGTTTTTGGTGTTCTGTTAAGTAGCTCTGCTCTGAAAAAAAAGGTAGTCTAGAAAAAGCTTTTTTCTCGTCGTGTGATGATGATAATGATTATGATCTTCCCCTTGTACGCTTTCTCTATATATGATGATGATGATGAATTCACTCCTATTAATAATATGGTATGTCCTTGTTTGTCGTGTAAAAACTTGGCTAACACTCATCAACATCATCATAATCTGCTGATGCTGTGAGGAGAACAACAAGAAAAAAAACGGTTTGTTGTGCCGGAGTTTGTGCTTGCTCACTGCTCACTTTCTTCTTATTTTCCTTGACTTGGCGACGTCACTGTGGCTTCATCATCTTCATCAAGTGAAAGTTTTTTTTCGAAAAAAGGGAAAAAAAAGTTTTTTCCCTTACTTTCGAAAAAACTCACTGGAAGATGGTATTGTGCACATATGTCAAATAACAAATTTTGTCAGGTTCTTGCGTACAATTAGGAAATGTAATCTGTCTCTGCCCTTCTCGGTTATCGTTTGGAGTGGGGATGTGTGTTGTTGGATGGGGAGTGTGCTCGAGAGTATAGGCTTGTAAAATTATTGTCTGGACGTGTCTTGAGGAAAAAAGTTTTTTTTTCAAAGAATGGAGTTGTGTTTACTTTATTTAGTGGAGTTTTCGGTGTATGGATGTGCTTTAGTTGCTCACTTGTCCTTGAATTATTTTTGCTTGGGGGGACACAAGATGGATTAGAGAAGAGAAGTGGTACTCTGTGAGCAGCGGGGTGAACTAAAAGTGTCACTCTCGGATTTTGATTGGAATTAATATGCTCCCGTAATTATGTGGCAGGGACGGAGCCTTGAAAGTTACAATTTTCTCGACTGGATAAGTGGAAAGGGCCTTAGGACAAGACATTTTGGGAGGGAAACGACGTCAGCTCCTAAGAAGGAGAGCTCCATAAAGAAGTCAACCGTTTTCTAATGCATTCCCTGGGAAAAAAGGGGAAAAAATGAAAAAGGACTTTTGGAGTATTACAACAGACAAAAATGTATGTATATATTTTTTGGGGAAAAGAGGTAGACAGAAATACATGGTAAGCTTGATGATCCATGAGGCGAAATCCACTTTTTTCTTACATCATTTCCGACTTCCTCTTCTCTCCTCGCTCCCCCACTT
This sequence comes from Acrocyrtus sp. NNG-2020, assembly GCA_027744115.1. Classification (NCBI taxonomy): domain Eukaryota; kingdom Metazoa; phylum Arthropoda; class Collembola; order Entomobryomorpha; family Entomobryidae; genus Acrocyrtus; species Acrocyrtus sp. NNG-2020. The sequence continues at coordinate 3,138 of JAHZND010002560.1, forward strand.
TAACATACTTAATCTATCGGCAGCGCTCACATCGTTTTATTCCTGCTTTCGTGTCCATTCACTGCTCCACATGATTTTCACTGAGGAATGAATCCTTCTTTTCAGGACTCTCTCTCTCTCTCTCTCTTCCTCCTCTAAAAGACTTTCAGAGACTTTTGGAGTAGACTTTTAGTTGTCATTGTGTATTGTGGCGGTGGTAGTTGATGATCGTGATTGTGGTAATGTGAAGCTGTTGTATTTATATGCGACAGTTGTACTGTCAGCCATTTTCACGTATTGATTTCCAAATATATACATATTTCTAGTTACACATGGCATGCTTTTGTCAGCTCCCGTGAAGTCTGAGCCGAATATGAGGTGGCATCGAAATACCTCATTTCCGTGCTCCTTATGCTTATGAACGTTTTCCCGTTTTTGCCTTGTCGTCACAAAATCCTCATCATCATCATCACAATAAGAGTACACGGAATGCATCTATTCCGGCACACACACCCTGGAACTCTTTACTCTCCCTCATCCTCCCCAGCCATACGAAATGGAAAAAGATTTTCTAGTTTCCTCAAGGGATTTAGAAAGCATGCATGCCAAATTCCACTCATTCCCCGAACATGAACAGTGTCTCGCCCCATTCCTGGCTCCTGTTGTTTGTTGTTCCCACTCTCCTTTAGTTTTTACGTGCTGGCTGGAACAGGAAGAAGAAGGAAGTGCAGCGTATGTACATCATCATGTCTGACTTTTTTATTTCCCCGAAAATTATTTTTTTTCTACCATCGTTTTCCTAAATTTTACGAAAATACTTTTTCATCAGCGTATAAGAATAAAAGATCTTTCTTTCCCTCCAGATTTTTTTTGTTTGCACCACTTTTAAAAGATTTCCTTTTTTGTCCCACCTCAAAAATAGATATGAATTGGGAACGAGCTGATGATGATAACGATGAGGAGGGAGAAGGAAACAAAAAAAATCTCCTTTTTTGACATTTTTTTCATTCCTTTTGAAACTTTTCACCACTCGTTTTTTTCCAACTCAAATTTCATTGGAGGAAGGGAAGGGCGGTAGTGTGTAGCGCGCTACTTTCCTTTCAGTTGATGTCGATTACCTTCCGCTTGTTGAATTCTTATCAACATGATCATTATTAAAATGAGATCATCTCAAACTATTGGCCAGGAAAAAAATCCTGGGGAAAATATTTCCCTGGAAAAGCTGCTTTCAGCTTTGCAACTCCTTCTATTCTACACTAGTGTAGATTCCGACAAAAAGTTCCATCGCTGGTCGTTTATGTAGAGGAGTTTTTTTGTTTGAGAGTTTGCCATTGCCGCAGTGAGCTGGGAACTAGTAGCCTAGATCGCATTAGTCTGGTCATGTAGTCGTTTCTGGTGGGGAAAGTGCTCGCGGTTGGCTGGATCCTGTGTAGTTTTTGGTGTTGGTGTTCAAAGTTTTAATTGAGTTTTGATAGTCTCTTAAGGGGACAATAATATGTATGTAAAACTTGGCCAAACTAATAAGGCCTCGTCTCTGTAATTTGCTCAACTCGTTTAAGAAACGATTTTAGTCAAAGTCAAACTTTTAAAGTATGCTGGATGATGGAGGGGCAACTTGAGAATATATCAGAATAAATAACGCATTTCTCCGCATCAAAGTTATTGGAAAAGGTATCACGTCGGGATGAACTGTAACTTGATTAGGAAGTGTTTCCTACACTTCAGCCTCCCATTTTTATTCCTATTAACGGCTCTTTATTGTATATCAGGCGGGAAATTCAGATCCTATTCCAAGAAGAAGAGTTACTATAACAAAGTTATTTTTATAGTGAAGTATTGCACATTTTTTTGCTGGCTAAATAATGTATGGTAATGGTATGGCGGCTATCATCTTTTCTAAGGAAATGAAAGAGGGAAGTGGAGAGAAATAGAAAAGAGCGTGTATTTGACGTAGTCCCCTTTCCTAAATACGTTTTGCTCTCAGTAACCTCTTTTTTTCTCTTCAAACATAATATCTTTTCGGGCTCGTTGGTGCCCTTGCTGCAATCTTTTACTTGGAGAGAGCACTTTCTGCCCTCCTCCTTCTCTTTAAAACGATATCTACCCAAGCTCACATTTTTTTTCTTTCTCCCTCTGAGAGGAAATCCATTGAATGAGAGCGGCTATTGCAACCTGACATTTACATCCTCATAACTTGAGGAAACTTGAGGAAAGGTCTTTTTCGCAGGAAAAGAGCCTTCTACGAAATGGCTATACACCTCCATTCATTTTATCAAGTAAAATAGCTCTTCCGTCTCCTCATTCCTTTAGCTGCTGAGAGGGAAAGTGAGAAAGAAAAAAAATGTAAAAAGGCTTATTTAGAAAGGAAAAGTGGAGTGGTGTAGTGGTTTATTATTGCACGTGTTTATTTTATATAAAAAAAGGGGAAAAAAGGTAATCTTTGTGCTGGAGTGCAAATATAAGGCTAAAGAGGGGAGCNGGGGGGGGAAAAAGGTAATCTTTGTGCTGGAGTGCAAATATAAGGCTAAAGAGGGGAGCACAACAATAGGATATGGTTGCATGCTCCCAGTTTGCAACTTTGGCATGTGAGTTGGGCTGAAAAAAGGACTCGCCGTTTTTTTTGCTCTACTCCTTCCCATTCTTTTCCTAGTCTGCACTCTATAATAATAATAATAGTAATAATAATAGATATACATACAAAAAAAGAGCGGGAGAAGACTATTTTTTTCTCTATCGTGTACTTTCTCCTCGTGTAGAGAGTACTTACATGCTATACCATAGGGCCAGTAGGACAGCACCATGAAAAAAAAACGGCAAAGTGACTTTGTATAAAAAAAAATAAATAGGAAGTGTATGTAATAGAGAAAGTGTAAGGGAGCAGGTTGACACTTTGTCTAGGAAAATTGGGACGACAAGAAGAAGGCTCCTTCGGGACTACTCACACTACTTAATGCTGAAAACTCCCTGGGCTGCTACAATATATATATATTTTTGGAAGAAGCGAGAGAAAAAAAGAGAGCACTTTGTAACCAACGATGAGTATAATACAAAAGATGGCGAGACGGTGTGTGACACGCTTTTTTATTTGTTGGTCTCCGCTTTACTTTATAGCTTATGATGTACAGCAACAACAAGCTCATAACTGGGAAAATGTCTTCCTAGCTGATTATTACGTTGGGTGGACATGCGAGAAGAAAAAAAAATGCTTTGGTGGGGATGATGATGGCGGTGCGGACGAGAAAGAAAAAACAGGAACACATGTTCCGGGATAATGAGAATGACCCTTGTTGACTGGAGAATGACGGGAGTGGGATGACATCTCTTATCGAGTGTATAATGTGAATGGCTAGGGAGTAGTAGGAGCGAGAGGAAAAATTTTTTTGGAGGAAAAGGAATTTTTTTTGGCGGTGGCGACGGTGGCGTTGAAAATATATGTATTTTTAGCAAAAAAAAATGTGTGCTAATTAGGTAAGTAGGAGATATGCGAGTACATGGAAGTCTTTGGCATAGGTACGTGGAATACCATGTTTTGGTGATACACGTGTACAAAGTGACAGTTGTGGTGAGAGGAAGTTGGCGAAAGTCAGCTTTTTACTTACCAGTTTTACTTTTCCCGTTGTCAAGCGAAAAGATGAAAGAAAAGTTTCGAAAGCGGAAAAACTTTTGTTTGTCATAATGGAAGGTAGGAGAGTAAAAGTGGAGCAAAAGGAGTAAAAACCACATATTAGTAGGGTATAGAGCACAAACAAAAAAGTTTTATTTTTGAGAGTGGTCATAATACAGTGGCGAAGTGCATGTGGGGACTATACGGTGGCTACCACGTCCAATAATAATACTACGACTTTTGGGAAAGGTCTTGTCTGAACGTCAGATATATGGGTGGAGGTATCAAAAAAGCAGTTAAATGAATGGGAATAGAAGAACCAACTTAAATGCTTTACTTGGCTGTCCTTTTCCTTTTTTGCCCCTTTTCAAGATTTGCAATCTGTACTTTTCCGAATTTTCTTTTTTTTAAAGCTTTCCCAAACTTACTCCAAGAAAAAGGAACCACACATGGCTAGTGAAAAAGACAGGGCTTCCCGGTACCTCTATATTAGGTAGTGTAACAAGTAGAATTTAGAAGTAGTTATTTTCGCGAAAGGGGAAAAACCCAAATTTATACATTTCTTGTTGGTTTTGCAACAAATGCTGGTCATGTGTTGTTGCTAGAGATCCGACAGGATTCTTCTTCCCAAAAGTTCAAAAGTGGTGGGGCTATGATGCTCTGACTTTATACTATAACTGCCTAGTTCAAGAAAAAGTAATGTTGGCTGTGGTTTTTCCTTGAATCATCCTAACAAATTTTTTTTGCGCTGTTGTGTCTATGCCTGTTGAGGAGCGCTCACGTTTCGCAAAATAAAAAGAGATTTGGGTAAATAGCACAACAAATGTTTTTTTCTTCCACCCCGCTGGAATTTACTGCTCAAGTGACCAGATCAGCCTTTTCCATTGCGGTCGTTAAAAGCGTATCTTATTTAGGCTATAAGTCAGTGTGTTTAGCGACGTAGAGAAAAAGCTTTTTTGAAAGAAGACAAAACTTTTTTCTCCTTTTTTTATTTTCTTACTTTCACACTTAATTAAAAATGTCAATGTCACCGGCCTACAGATAAGAATATCTTTGTCCCTTTCTGGTATTTTTTCGTGTCCTTCCTTCATTTCCCCTTCCTTTATTGTGGAAACAGGAGCCCTATTTTGATAAATATTTCCACACCATTGAAAATACTAAATGCGACTAAGGTTGCCCATTTTAGATTTAGTGAGTAAATAAAAGTTCTTTAAACGGACATGTTCCCGGCGATGTGGTAAACACATGACTAGCCCAAGCATACATTATCCTGGTGAGCTGCCACTAGCTCCTTTTTTTCCTTTTTTATTACAATCTCCCTCCTTTTTTATCTAAAGTCTTGAAAATGAATCATTTTTATTATGCTCCCTTTAAAGGGCACCACCCCGCAGAACGGGGAGGTGGTTTTTGGAGCTAGCTCTCGTAAAAATGAGATTCGTTATTATGGCGGGATATTTCCTTTATATAATAATATTTTTTAAGCTGAAATTCTAGTGAAGAAGAAAAAATGGAAAAAGAGGATTGTTCTAAGGAAAAATGGAGAAACAGGCATAATGAAATCATTTCACTTTTATGTATTTGGGCAGCATTTAAAAAAAAGTGGCGCTAGGAAGAGGAAAAGTGAAAGTAATATGCATAATGTGTGTTTGTTACGAGTATGACAGAAATGGAAAATTTTGTGCATCAGCATAATAATGAACGGCTATTATACGCGCGGTCCCTCAGTATCTTAATAGCACTTTATCAAGAATTCCGCAAGTTCCGTACTTTTCTCGGGAACGGGTTTCACACACGGAGCACTCTCTTCTTGGGATTGCATGAATCGACATCGTAGAAATGTAATGGCCCTCATAAATGTGTACACTTTTTTTTTAAAAAAAAAGGTAGGCTTAAAAAATGCTTTTTTGGTATATGGAAGGACCTGTAGATTTTTTTTGTTCTTTTATCTGTGCAGAGTACCGCCGGCGCTCTCCAGTGACACGCTATATGAGCATGCCCATATTTCTAATTCTCTATTACAGATAAGTGCTAAGAAATATGTGTACTTTGGAAAATGATTCTCCGCACACATGTGCTGCAACTGCTATTATGGTAACTACGCTTATGAACTTTGTGCACGTTACTATTTCTTTTAATGTTATGGAATCTGATATATATTTTTTGCTATGATAGAAATTGTGCAGTTTCCACTCGCTTGGCATGCAAGCCGAGGGCAAAAATTAAAAAAGTTTTTTTCTCCTTTCCATGTGCACACCACCGTGCTCCTTGTGATGGTGGCTAAGGTGAGCAAAAAAATTTTTGCGGTGGTTAAGAGAACGTGCAAAAAAAGAGAGGGCTATTACCTTGTACTAGTTAGTTGATAGTGTGGAATAAAATTGGTGGAGCGAAATGGTCGTTATCTTACATGAGTGGGGTGGTGGGAGAAAGTGTGCTCAGCAAGCCATGAAAAAGAACTGTTTTTAGTCCGATTCTGAAAGTGGCGTTGCGTGCATGCAAATCAGGTATTGAAATGGGCGGGGAAAATCTATCATTAATTGTGTTGACATAATACCGGAATTTATGCATGAAGTGGAATTTGTCCTTTTTGGAAAGGCATTGGGCCGAGAGAAATGCGTAGCGATGCGTATTCACGCCTTACTAAACTTTTGTTTTGTCCACACTCTTTTGACAGCATACCAAGTTGCAAAAACGTTACGTCCATTTCACACTTTGTCATGAAAAGCAGCACACTCATAAGCGCACAGTTCTTCAAGGAATAATTATTTTATTTTTCTATCCTGTTCTGCTCATGTCACCATCCTATTCCCCGATTGATTCCATTTTTCTATGAAACCCACGTTCAAAATTTTTTCCCGTCAATCCAAAATCCAAAGAGAAGATTTTTCCAAAGAGTCTTTATGGTTCGCTAACTTCAAAAATCAACACCATACTGCGCCCTCCAACACCATTCAGGCTGAGGTGGTTCATCAGTTAAATGAAGGTGACAGCTTTCGCATGACAAAACGAGGGTCGCGACGGAGAAAATTTTTTTTTGTAGAAAAGTAAATTTTTTGATCCCATCTCTTTTCCCAGTTTTCTGCCTCGATTGAATTTGAAACGAAGAGTAAAGAAGTGTAAAGAAAAAAAGGGCAGCGGAGTGAACAAGAAGACAAGCATGAATGGCATTGAGGGGCAAAAGAGATGTGTGATGATGCCAACATCCAACTCCCTTTTCCCCTTCCACCCAACTCCCCATTTCTCTCTATTAATGCATCACTTGCAACAATTGAAATTTTTCATATTATCTTTTCGAATTCAGACAGGCGTACATGCAAGAATTATGCAAGTGGGTGAAATACAACAAAAAATGTATTAAATCCTTCTGTCGTAAATCAGAAAAAAAATTTATGAGATTTCCGCCCACTCAAAAAAGTGTATCCTCCAAGCAAATTTTTCAGCCGTGCAAGATTTTTTTATGATGTTTTCATAAAAGACAGACTGTTCCCTGACAGGTAGATTTTTTTTATGAAAGTAACTCAACAAAAAAAGGCTTATATGTGATAGCATTATGGCGTAATGACATTTTGAAAGTTTTAACGGATGAAGTTTTAACGGATGAAAATTTTTATGCGCATATTGAAATAACATGGAAAAGTACTGCCAAGTGATTACCCAGTTTTAGTCTGAAATCCTCATTTGATTAGTCAGTTGATTAGTGAAAAGCGGCGAGACGATTTTTTTGAGATGTGAGAACTGAGATAATTCTAAGATAAGTCTGGGAAAATTTGATTGATACTAGGACTGACTAAAAACAAGGTAAACAGACTGATTTCCATTTCATTCCAAATCAACGTAGAGTGGCGGATGGCTCTTTTGCAATCCAAATATATACTCTTTGTATTAATATGTTGACACTTTACATGAAAAAAATTTCTGAATGGCGTCACCCATGTACGGTATAATTTTCCATATTGCGCTAACATGAGAATGCAAGCACATAGCTGCACAGTTTTTTTATGATTGCTGTGTTTGCCTTCGTTAAAGTGCACAGGTTTTTTAATGACCTTGTATGGAAGTTTTTGTAAGATTTTTTTCTTTCTTCATTGCCGTCACCATTCCCACGAGTGCAATTCCTAGTGCCGTAGTAATTTCGCTCTCTATCTGATTGATTGTTTCTATGAATTTAAAATAATAGAAGATTCTAGATTGGGGAGAGATTTCCAAGTCATGTATTTTTAAAAGGGCGCGTGGGTGAGCCACCTTAGAATGTTTGCGTGGACATGGAGGGTGGAGAACTGTGCAATATCAGTGTCCTAATTTCAGTCAGTGCCTCAGCTATTCTAATGCCTACCCGAGCACACACAATAACTTTCGTTTACTGAGCAAAGTCAAACGGAGATAAATGCAGTGAGCTCTGAGCCCCCATTCGGGAATATTCCAGAACCACTTTCAAAAACTTTCCTGGGGATCGTATTAGAGAAAAACCATCTTGTCTACTAGTTCGCCTCAAGCAAAATGTTCTAACAAGCAGGGAAGTTGTTTACTTTGAACCGGAAACTGTCTCGAATTTTTTTAAAAACAGTATACATATTTTTTTTATTCTCCCCTTCTTCTCCATTTTGCTGGATGAGCTAGTGCTTAATTGTGACTTGTGTGTCAGTCAAGTACAGAAAGCTGAGAGGCTGTAGAGCTCAAGCAAATAATTCTAAAGCATATTACACTCTGATTACACTAAAAAAGCTTTTTTATGCTCTCTGGCACGAGGGAAAAAAGCGCTATTAAGAAAATAGGCTGTTATTAAAATGCTGGAGGCATAGAAAAACTCTCTCCCTGCACTTTATCTTAATCGAGGAGCTACGCACACGCACTTTCCAGAATGCTTAAGCGTTTTTAAATGTGTTTTTTAAAGAGCAGCATCTCATCCCCGAAATATATATTTTTTTTCATACTCTACGGCTCTCTTACTTATACTCATACTTTCTCTTGCTCTAGTACAGAGCAATTTGCTGGAGAGCTAGAGAAAGAGAGAGAGAGTGGGAACTATAATGTCAGACATTGCTGGAGATTACGAGAAATTTATCTCCAAAAAATTGTAATAGTGGTCAGTATTCCTAGAGGGAAATTGTTCAAGAAGTGACATCAAAATGATATATATTTATAGGAAAATTGCAGGAAAAAAAATAATGTGTGATCGTGCCATATAGGGTTTTTTCCCTATACTATACAAAGGGATATGATGGAGATAGATGGGAAAAGTGGAGAAAAAAGTGGAAAAAGTTTGAAACGGTCTCAAAAAATGGGGCACACACGAACAGCCCGTTTTCAGGTACTCTTTGTGTGGGAAAAATATAGGAAGAAAGTTATTATTAGCGTTTTTCTTGTGCTAGGTCGTAACTCTTGCTTTAGTCAAAAGTAACTTCATCACCTGAGCTCATAATCATGATAATACAATACATGAGGAAATTTTTTTGTATGAAAATCATTTTTTTGTTGTGGGCCCACCACACACCGCACACTAGACAATATTCTGAATAAAGTCTATTTTTCTGAATAAAGTCGCACTCCCAAAGTACATTCTTCGGGTTGCTGGCCGGGCACGACGCAGGATGAGGGCCAATTGAGGATGATGCATGCGTTTACCTTTTTGTTTTGTGCGGAGACTGGAGACCTTCTAAGAATGTATAAAAAAGGGCAGAGGTATAAAAAGAGTTGGAAGGTAGAAAAAAAACTTGGGGAAAATTTTTTTTGGGTAGACTTCATATATATGAACTGTGACTGTATAAGAGAAAGCAAAAGGAAAAATTATTACACAACCTTTTCCACTTCACTTCAGCCGAGGAGAAAGTAGAAAAAAACGGTGGAAAGGAAGGGAGCGACGTTTAGCAGGTATCTACAGGAAAAAAAGGAGAAAGCCAGAGGAACTAGCGACTTGGCAAGTCAAGTCTAGTGGACCATAAATAAAAATATTCGTAATAAAAATAATTTATGGAATGGAGGTTTTGAATGTTTATTATGGAAGAGGAGAAGAGGAAGAAGAAGGAAGGAGGAAGAGAAAAAAGAAAAAAGAAAAAAAGTGTGTGCCGGACTACGTTTTTCTCTCGCTTCCTTAGGTAGCAGATACCTCGAGATATGTTAATATATCTAGATGAAAAAGTTTTGTTGCCTTTAACCTGTTTTTCATTTTCCTTTCATAAAGCCTCGAAAAATTGTGCTCAGAGTGAGGTGGAGAGTATAAAGCGAAGAAAAAAAAGTTTTATCTCATAAAGCAAGGATCATTTCTTAAAAAATTCTTTTTTGTAATAAAATAAGCAAGTGTATGCGCACAGGACTTTGTATTTAAATATATGAGCTTATTGTAAAAAAAATTCTTTCTTCCAGGAAAAAAAAGTTTGAAAGGAACTGGAGGAAAAATAAATGGGGACAAAAAGAGCTTTTTTTCAAACGAGAAACAAAGTTGTTTTCGCACATAAAATGAATGCATTGTGCAACATAGTTTGTGAATGAGGTGGTGACGCCAAGAAATGGGAAGAAGGGGGGAAAGCCATTGGAAACAAAAATTTCTTTGCGTAGTAGGAGCAGTGGTTCTTATGATGCTTTCCGTTGAGGATACATTTTTTAAAAATTTTTGCATAATGAAAAGTGATAATGATGATGAGGCAGTACACACGAATATTATATGAGCTTCCATTTTTTATGTACGGTTCAGTTGACGCTGTTAATGTACATGCTTTGCATCTACGTATACTGGTGACAGTGGAATATTTATGCGTTTTGGAGCTTGCCTTAATAGCTTCAGTTGCAAAGGAAATTGGTCGCCAAAATTGGAGGGAGAGGGAGAATTTAGTATATCTCGAGGTCTCAGCGTTGCAGTTGAAATGAGGCAAAGTGTTATCTGAGATGCAGTGAGATTGCTGTGTAATTTTTTTAAATGAAGAGACGGTGTCACTTCGACAATATCTCAAGTTGCAGGGATTCTTGGACTCTCTGGTTAGGGGCGAGTACGTACTTAATCAAGCAAAGCTACATGATGAAATTACACTGTCAACGTGGTGACAACTTTAACTTTAACTAGACGTGGACATGTTAATGAACGCACTGAAGTCCTGATAATTATCGCTAAAAAAGGCAGAGTAAGCACTTGAGTAGGCAGCAAGAGCTTGTCAACTGTCAGAGCAGCCAGTCGGCCAAGACAGTGCTATAATTTTCGTATAAAGAAATTTATGAAGCAAAAGTCGTGCATATCCCAATGTTTAACGACGTCAGCGAAAATCCCATTTTGCCTTCTTTGTTTTCGCAAATAGCATAAAAGTGTCCCCTTTCATTTCACATGAAACTCTCATCCTTCACCTGGAAGGAAGTGATAAATGATGAATGGAATTGTATACGCAATTATAAGGATTTTAGCAGGAAGTGGAACGCTTTGTGTTTGCTGTCGTGTTGCAAGTTGTCAACATTTTGGCGTTGCTCTTTACTCTTGGTTAGCTCTTGCTCGCATTTACTCGCAATTTCTAAATACAAAGTACTTAAATCACTGGCTTACTGATTATGACTGAGAAAGTGTTTTTGAAAGAAAGTTTTTAGTTTTTGTTGTCAGCGTAGGATTATGTTTTACTTTCGTAAAATTGCTACGTTTAATTAAGTATTCTCTGCGGATTCAGACCCTTATTTCTTTTGGCAGTAAAAAATGTTTCCATATGTAAAATATACATATTTACTTTTTGTAGTTTTAATTATGTACTAGGTATTATACAAAAACTGGACACCTCAACTTACAATTTTTTCACTGTACTAATTCCATTTTTTATACTCCTACTTTGGCAGGGTCAGTAATATCCTTATTCATTCGGAAGACAGCATTGCACCGAGTTCGGAAGTAATCATAACCTTGAGGGTACATATTGGTACATTTTGTTACATTATAAAACTTGAAAACTGAAGAGCATTTACTTTCGTTCTTGTATAGGCTTAGTACTTGGCAATGTTGTACACTTGACAATGTTAGCAGTTTAACACATTAACAGGAAACTGTAACCAAACAAAAACCGAAAATGTCATACTTAATAAATATTAATTATTTCAAAAAGCAAAACTGTTTGTCCGTACCAATACTGCGCGAGTAGTACACAGGTATCAAAAGGCCTCTATAAATCAAAATATCCGGTTGGATTTCACATAAGGGGGGTAACCACAAAAAAATCGAACCAAACTTCGAAACTAAAGATCGTTTTTTTTCTCCAAGTGGGGGCATTTTGGGAAAAATTTTGAGAAAAAAGTGAAAGTTGCTCCGAATAACATTTTGTTGGGGTTACAAGGTGACGCAATTCGACTTTTTTTTGGACAAAACAAGCTTTTCGTGGGCACCCCGATTAGTAACTATGAAATCCTCCTATAGTATATGATAACGCTAGAATTTGATCCTTTCGGGTGCAGTTTTTCTGGTTATTTTTGGTTTCCGCAATAAAATTCTTTTGGTTTTGTACTCTATTCAACGGGACCTTTCGAATGACATTTCACACGTTGCCAAACTCTAGGGAACTTAAGCCGGGTAATAAGCCTTTTATTCAACAATTTACAAATTTCAAAAACCTTTCCACTTACTAGAGCAAAAATAACAAATCGTTCTGGACTTCAATACTGGATAGTCTGAATGAATGCTTTGATGCTTGTGATGATATGAACTACAACTACTGTAGCTTAATTATTTGCACAGTACACACTTTTAAGTTTTAGTTTTAAAATTTTTATTATTTATGAATTAATATTGCATTGTCTACACAACATTTTTTAAAAGCTTTTATAAAGTCGAGTTTCGACGGAGCACTTTTTTTTTTGAGGTGGGGAACAGCCGAGTGTCCATCAAATACGTACATGCCTACTTGGAGATTTCATAATGGCATAAAATTTACGTATAGATTTATGCTGGAGTTTTTGCAATTATTATGACACTGCTCACTAAACTATATATTATGAAAACTAATGAAAATGCTATACAATAATACAGTTTTTTTTGTAATGCATCTATACAGTAGCAATACGTCTCACACTAATATATATATATATTTACTTTCTAAACGCACAAAAGTTTTTTGCCTTTTTAAAAGCCTTTTTAAAACCTACTCAAATAAGTTAAAATTGTTAATCAATATTGTATATATACTTTAAGTACATGCTAAAAAAATACAGGATATGACGAATGATGTACAAGCATTAAGCACTAAACTCTACTTTTTTCCCTTAATTTTCAATTACGATCTAACTATTATTACGATCTAAAAATTATTACGAAAACAAACAGCCGATTTTTATTAAATGTACAATAAATTAGAGGACACACAGGTAAGTTGCACAAACTTAATTTTTGTAAAATAATTTTGTAGTAATACAAACAAACTAAAAAGAAAGAAATGCAGTGAAATGCAATGGGCCTCTTTAAAGGTAAACAATCTAGACATGGCCTCTGAGCTAATAATTCTTTTTTTTAAAAAAATTTTTTTTCTTCGAAAATTCCGAATATCCAAAGACTATATTCCAAAGATTAGAAATTGTTAATAGATACTACACAACAAGACGTTCAGACTTGACAAGTTTCATTGTAATTTTTAAGTCACTTTGCTGTAGAATTTTGTGTGGCCAGACGCTCAAGGCAACTTTCTTAAGTTTCTGACTCCAAGCTAGAAAAGGAGCTGGCAGGCAAGGGTGTACTATTACCAGAACCGAATACATTTACTCTACTATGCGACGACAATGATTCTGGCACTTCGGTAGAACTGTTGACCATGTCCCCATAAAATTTCTTTTGCTCCATAACCTGACTCATAAACTCGCTCTCCAATCGCTATAATTTAATTAAATGAAATTAGAAATTATTATTTCTAAAACATTAATTGGATAATTAATTTATATACCACAATGAAATTAGATATGTACCTCCATCTTTGTTGGAATTTCAGTTTTGAAAGCTTTCAAATGCTGCGAGAACATTTCGTCCAATTCCTTCAGCTTCAACTCTTCATGCTGAGTCAGCAGAGCCCCTGTATGAAACATGAATAATAATAATAATTAGTAATTAGTAATAATTAGAAGGTTCAGTTGGATCCAAAAGCCAAAGAACTTACGCTTTTCATTTTGAAGTTGTTCCAACTCCCTCTTTGCAGCGTCACTACTTCCTCGCATTTCATCTAACTGACGAGTGTGTTTATCTTCTAGGCGCTGTTGCTCTGCCTTATACTTTTTCTTTTCTTGATCTTGGAACTGGAATGAATTTTTTATAATCGAAAAAAAATTATACTCAGTTATAGCATTATTAAGTTACAAAAGTAACCAGTAACCCCATAAATGCCGTACCTTCCTGAGACGCTCTTTCTCATCTTCTGGTCCTGTGGCAGGATTAGAGCCCGGTGCATGAATTCGTAAAGACTCTCGGAACATCATCTCCCGAATCTTCATTTCACTTCGTATGCGTTTTGGCAAAGCACGCTTTTCAGCTGCTTGGCGTTTCAAAAGTTCATCCTCTTTTCGGTAGCTGACACGACGATGATGTTCCAATTCCTTTTCGTGTCGTATTAGCATCTACAAAAACAGATTACAATCTTATAGGTTACACAAGTTCCTACATGTTAAGTTCCCTTGTTGATAAGTTGATTTTTACCTGCTGTCGTTGTAAATGGAAGCTTTCTTTTATTTGCCGCTTTTTCAGCTGGTGACGTTCCTTCATATGCGATTCTTCCAAGTCCCACAACGACTTGTTATGTCGACGAATTCTCTGTATAAATATAGATATAGATTTGTTACCACAGAATCTAATGACTTGAAGTTTAATCAGTTTACAACGTTACCTCATGTCTCTCTTCTAAGAACTGGCGCTCCATCCCAGCTATTCTTGCTCGATGATGCTCGTTCTCGCGCTTCATCCTTGTATCATGACTTTCATTTAACTTTTCTAAAAATTGCCGCTCCTATAATTTAAAGAAAATTTCTATTAAAAACATGTTTCTGTTACAAACTCTTAATCAAATACTTTTTTAATATAAACATCTTTACGTACCCGAACATTTTGATCTCTATCCAATTGTTCTTTCTTGCTTCGCCAACTATTTTTCCTCACGTCTTTCGGCATTTCATCAATCTCCTGCTTTAAAAGCTTAACCTCTTGCTTTAATCCTTCCCGGAATAATCTCATTTCTTTTTCCTGTAGGTTAAGTTAGGTTTTTGATTTTAATGATTTTATTGACAATATCAAATATTTATACCATACCACAACCACAACCAAAGGAATGCGAACCTGATCTCCACGAATTCTCTTGGACATTTGGCGCAGTTCATTTTCTTGATGTTGCTCAGTCTTTTCAACCGACTGCTTTTGCAGCTTAAGTTTCCCCTCCATTTCATTCTCAAAGGTTCTGACCAACGTAAACTTTTCGTGTTCAAACTTCTTTTCCTATTGTTCAAACAAATTAACGCAATACGTTTACTTTTTTAAAATTCTAGTTTACATTTCATCATGTTACGTTACTATACCGTAATAATTACCTGGGCCTCCAAAGCTATATGCGCTCTAAGGTTCAAATCTTGGCACTGTTTTTGCTCCTGTTTCTGAAGAAGCTTAAATTCCCGCAGTTCCTGTTTTCGATTCAGGTGATAATTGGTCACAGATTCGTCATCATCGCCGTAGATGACCTTAGAAGTTGTCGTTGTCACAATTACACCATCTACTTCAAATTTTCTGGTTCGTTTTCGTGTCTTCTTTTTATAATTCAACTCCTCTCTTGCCCGATCACGTTCCTTGGAATCGGTTTTCCGTCTCAATACCACCACTTCCTCCTCCCCAGCAACCGTTGACTCCGACGGGGAAGGTGTGTGTGTATGATTTTCTTTATTGCTATCTTGACTAACTGATGTAGAAATAGATTCGGCGTCTGATCTGTCTCCTATAGTTTTGGGGGTTTGGTTTTTGGGGTGCCTAGCGTCCCCATTCTCTGTTCGCTTAGATCTTCCTCCTGATCTGTCTAAACTAGAAGAGTTAGTTCTGCTTTCCTCCTTAGAGTGCAATGGAATGTCTTTTAAAGACGACGACACCGCGGATGCCTTTAAAGACCGGTCAACCTTTCCTCTTCCCTGTTCAGGTAAATACAAATGTAAGAATTACTAAGATGCATGTACTGGAATATCATTACCAAAAATGTTCACATACGTTGCCATCGGAATACTGTTGGCTTAGAATATGTCCATCTGAAATCGGTCGAGCTTTGGATGCCACCGCACCTTGCCTCCTTCTGACTGCGGACTGTTCTGAAGGGTCATTAGAAATGTTTTTGGTGTATTTTGGTACCATCAAATCAGGCACTGCATCCACGTCAGTAGCTTCCACGGTGGTCCCTTCAACTACAATTGATATTGGCGCGTCGTCTACCAAATTATATACAATTATTGCAAACGTGCACATTTATATACATTGCAGTGCGTACGAGTGATTAATTACCTTGTGAAGGCTGTACTAGTACAGCACTAACGTTATTCCGTGAATCATTCCAGTTTGTCTCATCTCCAACAGCAACAACCGAAATATGGCTAATGTTGAGATCTATAGTATAAGCATTTATTCAAAAATAGTTTTAGTTCATTTTTAGTTTAGTTTTTTTAATCAAAATTACTTTAGTAAGCAACTTACTTTGCTCATATATATCTTCTGGCGAATGCCGATCCATCATTGGGCTCAATACAACCACTTCACTGTCATCAAGTTTTTGACCCTTTGGTACGTCAGATTCTGAAATGCTTGAACTTGCGGAATGTACAGGCACGGCGGAAGAATCAACTGTTGTGAACTGTTTTCCATCTCCTGTTGCCATATCATTCGAACTTAGCCAAGTCTTGTTGGTACTATTAGCCACTACAACAACCTGGTCGGATGGAGACGTAATTGACACATTATAATCTTCCTTTACAGGCGGAGGTGGTGGTGAACTAACTGTGACAATCGTGGATGAACTATCGTTGCTCAATATTTTCACATCTTCTGTATTCACGTTAACAACACTAACAGGATCATCGGTTGCGACAGGTACAACGGTTACGGCATCGCTCGATCCCTTCCCTCGTCCATCTTTTTTAGATGGCTTGACGACTTTACTGTAAATATGGTTCCCCTTTGGTGTATCTTCATATTCTATAAGTGATTTAACATATGGATTATGGATATCAATATGTTGAAGTAGAGAAAAAGAGGGGTAACGCGCGAGGCAAACTCGGAGTCCCAGCTGGCTTACTAGGGAACACTCACAAAAGTCAGAGAGCTTTTCCGGTTTGATGATACGTTGCTTTTTTAAAAATTTTCGAATGAAATAAAAATTAAGCACTTTGGTTTGAAGGAAATTCTCAATTTACCACAGTACAACGCTACACGGAAACACTGAGTGAAATCGACGGCGCCCAACATTCAAATTTTTGTGTAAAAACATCGTCACGGCCGCTTGTTTATAGGGAAAATACGTGGAATTGAAAGTGACTGTGGAAAAGTCTTCAGAAAAGTTTGAAGTTCACAAAGAGAAAAATTGTGAGCAGTGTAGCTTAAATTTCGTTGCCCCAAATTGTACTTTAGATCTTGCTCTATCGTTTGATTCATATTTTGATCCGTTTTGAATCAGTATATGTGTGGTGAAGCAATTTGAAAAATGTCCAAAAGTAATGATTTTGAAGTCGTTTCACCACACAGATACTGATTCAATACAGATCAAAATATAAATCAAACGATAGAGCAAGATCTAAAGTACAATTTGGGGCAACGAAATTGTCGGAATTTAAGCTACACTGCTCACAATTTTTCTCACAAAAAAAACTTTTCTGAAGACTTTTCCACAGTCACTTTCAACTTTTTCCCTATAAATTTTCCCTATACCAATAAACAAGCGGCCGTGACGATGTTTTTACACAAAAATTTGAATGTTGGGCGCCGTCGATTTCACTCCGTGTGTCCGTGTAGCGTTGTACTGTGGTAAATTGGGAATTTCCTTCAATCTAAAGGCCTTAAGTTTACCATTTGTTCCCACAATGGTTGCGGAAGGCTCCGTGGTTTCCTCTGAGTTTAGGCAAAAACTAGTTTCATGAGGCAAACCCTTTCGTGAGGTAGGTTTTTCAGACTGGCACGGTACAGAAGCTTTTTGAAGAAGTTTGTGGTCCACTGTATCATTAGGCATTGCCACATCAACTTGACCTTTGACCAACTGCTTGGAAACTGAGCCAGGGCTTCCATTGGTAGAAGAAGACTTGCCCTTCTTTGAATGTGGGTGAACGGCTTGACTGGAATCTTTGCCGTTTGAACTAACCTCAGTAATATTGCGATCGTGAACGGTTTGACTTGACTTTTTGTTCTCATTTTTTACATCCACAGTAGTTGGGGGTAGATGACTCGACTCAACTTTTTGTTTGTGCGGACTAGAGGTACTTTTCAGGTCACTTTTATTTGATTTTTCAGAGGTTAAAGGAGATAAGAGGTTACTCATATCACTAGTAGTGGAAGATGAAGTAACTGACGAGGTAACGGCAGTAGTCGGAGGAAAAGTACTGTTTAGACTAAAAGTTTTGTCGGAGGGTTCATTTACTGACGATTCACCGTTAGCATGTAATGGCACATTAGCTGAACTGTTAACTTGTTTGTCATTGGAATTTGGTTTTGCAGCATGTTTATCGGGAGCGGGAGGCTGAGGAGCTGGTCGTTTTTCCTTAACTTTCTTCTCCTTATCACGTTCACCCTGGGAGGGAGAGCCTTGCTTTGTACGTTTTGGCTGAACATCCTCCTCCCCAGCAGCACTCCGCTTCTCCACAACTGCACCTGACAACGGTGGTGTATCTGGTAGTGCGAAAGCGGCTTGATCCAATGGAGTCACGGGAACTGCTGTAATTAAAAGATTTTTGTAATGAAAAGTTTTTTGTTTAGTTTTGAATATTTTTTATAGTTTGTTTGCACTTACCAATATCGGAAGAGTCGGATGCGTCCGCAATTTCCATTTGAAGCTGGGAGGACCTCTGAAATTAAATAAGTGAAGAAACTATTATTAAGTTTGTACTACATATTGGAAATAAAGACAATCCGCACAAGCAACAAGTCACTATCAAGAAACTGAGCACAGATCACAGAAAATGAGCCAAAACTAGTCAAACTAGACTTAAGAACAAAAGAAAAATAATGGCAGAGTGTGACCAAAGACCCTGTATGGTTGGAGAGGTCTTACCAGCCTCAGAATCAGCACCTTCATATCTTGTTTGACAGTTCTGAGTGAGCAGAAGAAGGAAAGACATGGAAAAGGAAACGAATATAACATACACAACACGACAGTCATACATCTCTCTAAACTTACTGTTAAGCAGTGGTTTTTCGATCTCTCTTTTATAAGATGAGATTTTTATAAGATGCATCAGAGCAACGTACACTTAAAGCTGCAGTTATTACACACATTTAGAACGTGATGACTCCAACTTTTACGAAAAATATCAAACTACTACAAAAATATTACCTCCGCCATATCATCCTCGATGACTTCCTCCACTACCTCTGCCTTGAATTCTGCTACGAGGTCACGAACAGGTTTCGAGTCTGTTGCCCTTGCAATAAATGGATGCTACAAAACAGGAAGAGACAATGTCATTCATAGTCTCAGTCAATAAATTATTTTTAATTAATTAATTAGTAATTAGTAAAATAAGTTAACATACATGGAGCAATTCTTGGGCAGTTGGACGATGATGAGGGTCTTTAATGAGGCACTTTGTCAAGAAAGAATTAAACTCAGAGGTGTACATTGTTGGCTTGGTTAACTTTGGTGGGTCACCCCGCTGGATTTTCAGCACTACTCTCATTGGGCTTAGTTCGTGGTGTGGTGGCTCCATCTCAGCACATTCAATTAAGGTTATGCCAAGTGACCAAATGTCCACCTACATTGTTTAGAAACAAATTAATACATAGATAAAGTTAGGTCTGTGCTAGTTTTTTCTTTTCAAAACTTTCTTACAAAACAAATTTTCAAAACAAATCTCACCTTGTAATCATATGGATTATCCTTGAAAGTTTCGCACATCACGACTTCTGGTGCCATCCAATATGGGGTTCCAATAAACGTATCATGCTTTTGAAGAGTATACTTGTTTTTTGCCGACACACCAAAATCGGCTATGTACAAAAATTTACAAAAAAATTGTTGTTTTTGTTTGTAAAAACCAAAAAACCAAATTTCAATCCGTACAATTTTCAATGAAAAACGTGACTTACCCAACTTAACTCCACCAATTGCAGTTACCAAAATATTTCCAGCTTTTAAATCTCTGTGTATCACTTTATTATCATGAAGATAGCTCAAAGCAATGCATAATTGAGCTGCAACATATGCAATTTGAGCTTCCGCTAGAGAATGGTCCAATTCTACCATTATTGTATCTAATGCGCCTCCATCACAATACTCCAACAGAAGCTGTTTATTAGAAAGCCAAGAGTCATTATCACATATCAGTTGAAATTTTTATTTACACAGAAATCGGTTGGCATGCAGCCAACTCTCCAAAAAAAACTCACCCAAAGCTTGCTGTCAAAACAATAAGCATCAAACAACGTGACGACGTTTGGATGCTTGCAATCTGCTAGAATGTCTATTTCAACGCGAAAATCGTCCAAATCTTCATCCGTTTCCAAACGGCACATTTTGGCAGCGGCCAGTACACCAGTCTCTCTATGTTTAGCCTAAAAGTGAATAATCAAATTCTTTATTCCAAAATTCCAAAATTCCGAACCGCTAAATCAATAATTTTTTCCACAAAAAAAAATTTAATTCAATTCAATTATTAAAGGACAAAGACTATTTCAGTAGTATTACTTTGTAAACTTTGCCGAAAGCTCCATCTCCAAGCTCGCCAACAAAGTCCCACTGCACAGTGGGATCATGGTCCATGCGGAGGCATGCTGGAAGCTTCTTATATCGGCTTCCTTGACCACTTCCGTCTCCCCCACGGGTGATCCCAGTCCCAAAGTTGAGAACCTTCTTTAGTCCACTGAAGAACGACATGGTTGCTCTATATTACTAATGAGCAACTTTTCACTTTTTATTTCACGGTGTCATCGTAAGCTCTGAGAACACTTTAACACTTAGCCAATCTCAGGGTTTTGGATGCTTAAATAAGGCAATTTTGGTAGTTCAGTGCAACTCTTTTAGCTGGTAGACAAAACAATCATAACAGATTACGTAACAATTAACTTAAGCAAAATAAAACGTTCACATATTAGTACTACTTCAGAAAACGTGGTAACTATCCTTAATGAGGCACTGTACAGTCAGCGGTGAAAACAACCTTCAACCTTTCACCACGTGGATCATCAAGTTTCTCGTTGAATAAAAATTTTCTTGTGTAAAATAAATTTACAAAAGATTGGAAGACGGAGAATGGTCCAAGTTTTCAAATTATTTTCTTCCTAATTGCCAATAAAATCACATGTTTTGAGCTTTTACAAATTTTGAACGTTTGAATAACAAAAAAGCAAGCACTGAAATTATTGAATTTTGAATTTGGCGTGGAATTAAGTTCCACACCTTTTAAACAACTCTTGTCTTCTCGCAAATGAATTCAAATGATGGGTGACGTAACTTTTCTTAGCTCATCAAATAATCAATCAAATCCTTCATCTCTTGCAAAACTCTTCATCATCATCATCAAACATCATCTCTCGTCACCCACTGACTTCAGAGAAGAAGTAAAAATAAACAGTCATCGTCACTCACTCCACTACTCCATCCTTCTTATTAGTGGCATTTCCACACTCCAACCAGAAAATAATTTATGCGCTGGATCTTTTTACGACTTAAACTGGGCTGGGACAAACAGAAAGTCGCCCCACTTTTCCTCATTTAGATTTCTTTTCTAAACAAGTCAACA
Organism: Acrocyrtus sp. NNG-2020; assembly: GCA_027744115.1. Classification (NCBI taxonomy): domain Eukaryota; kingdom Metazoa; phylum Arthropoda; class Collembola; order Entomobryomorpha; family Entomobryidae; genus Acrocyrtus; species Acrocyrtus sp. NNG-2020. The sequence continues at coordinate 24,613 of JAHZND010002560.1, forward strand.
ATCCAAAATAACAATTAAAATCCTGCCTGCACAGGTCAAACCAAACAGCAATTTATTGAGTACCAAAATTCTCCAAAATTTATCACTCCTCTCCAAAATCTCCAAACAGTCACCCAGTTCACTTACTTGTCAACTTGTCATTTTAACCAATAATTTAACCAAACCTTCAAAAAAAATAAAGCTTCCAGTTAAAAATCCAGTTTAAAAAGATATACTGCTGACTAGTTAGTCCCTTTGCGATTTACTCTTTTTTTTAAAGAAAACGGTACGAAATTTTTTTAGTTCCTCTTTTTTTACTACTGTACACATATACAACATACCAGGATAGTATTTTATATAATTATAATTATACTGTGGTGTATCTTCACTATCGGTGCTTACATTATATTTTCATTGTAGTAAAAAATGCAATTATTGTGGTGTAGTATTTTTAAAAAAAAAATTGTTATAGCGTTGTGGGTATTACAAGGTGCTGGTGCGGTGGTGGTGAGTGAGGACTTGAACTATGAAGTGGACATCATCATCATCCCCATCATTATCCGCAGCAGAAACTCTCTGCAGAGGAGTAACGCTCCTTTACAATTTTTATGTTTGCAAAACGGCACCACAACAAATTTTATACATAGACGGACTCCTATTTATGTATTTTTGTAGGCTCATCCGCTCATCTTTTCCGAATATCTGATTCATTTTCAGGTTGGGATGAGCTCAACAAGAAATGCACGATGGTGATGGTGATGATGCACTCATGACACTTCTCTTGTCTCTACAAAATATTTTGCTGTAGTCAGTACTTCAGTAGTGGAATGCTGAATTGAATGTTGAATACAATATATCCGTCGGTGCTTGGGAACTTTTAAAGTAGGAACGTGTGGAAACGATATGCGATATAAGGTGAGGATGAGATCATACCCGTCATGTGTATTTAACCCAGTGCGTAGGTACTTTATTATTACTCATCGCAGCCTAGCATAGTGCAGAGAACCTGCTGCTGCATGCTATGAGAAGGGAATAAGTAATTAGTTTTATACACTCCTCGCTACACTGCCTTTTAAATTCAGGCTGAGTTGTAGCTGATGAGGAAAGATTTTTCCCAATTTTCGATAAAATAAAATAGAATAAAAGTTTGAATTAAAGTAGATGTAATTTTAGCTTGTATAGTTATTTTTTATTGATATTTTTTCATAAATTTGAATAGGTAGTGATAGTTTTTCACGTATGACGTACTGGGTCCGTCCCCCACATTTGTGAGTCAGCCCAGCTCCTTCCTGTGGTGCTATTTTTGCATTAGAGGAGCAGCTCAATATGTGCAGGATTAGAATGCGGTGCATATTTCCTGTCTGCTGCTCCTCCTTTCGGGAATACCCTTCCATGCATTTTTAGGTATTAATGCAGCTATGCAGCAATTAAAATCCTGTTGTTGCAAATATGAATGTACATTTGACAGCTAGAATGTAATTTCTATAAGTGTACAGTGTTGTAAGTTGAGGCAAAATGGGGCCCATGTTTTGAAAAAGCCAAAAGGGATGTTATGAATGAATGCGTCATTAGTATTAGTAAAGGGAAGAGTCTTATCATTCATTAAATTAAATAATGTTGCGGTGCGCTCTTCTCTCCTATACAAGAATACAAGATTGCTATGCTGGCTTGTAAAATACTCCTCTGCATTTTCTGTCCTTTTATTATTAAAGATTTAGTCCGTCCTCCCTTCTGCACAAGCTTGAATGTTGAAGCTAGGAACAGGATGCGAGACAATGATCCTCTTGTAAAAAAAACTACAAATTGGCGTGATAGCGGAGCCCATCGCATCTTCTTTCTTCATACTCGATTCAAGTTTGCATTTTGCATTGCACATTAAGCCATTTCTCCTTTTTGGCTAAAATTTCATTTCTTCAAGAATGAAGAAAGACTGACTTTAAAGCATAGATGTTGATGTTGCAGTTAATAATATACTGTCTGTGGTTATCGTAAAACCTGACTCACGCACTATTCCTGTTGCGTTACTTCTGTTATTTCAATTGTAATGTAGTAATGTAGTAACAATAACAATGTAATGCGTGTTATAGTGTTATGCTATCGCATGAAGTACATAAAGGTGTATGTAAAAGTAATGCAGCAATTTTTTTTATTCTATTGTACAAGGATAAAAATCTGTACGCACCTGCAATTCTTATTCAAATTCTTGAAAATCCTCTCGCCCGTTTCTGTAGGCAGCCTTCTACAAAAAAGAAATGTGCTAATTGCAGTTTTTGCTAGACGCAAAAGTGCTGCACATTTTGGTTCTTGGTTGGTTGGTTGTAGAATTAAAGAGTATGAATCTGCATAATACTAATACAGTTAATTGCTGGTGTCTGTTTGTACACCTGCAAAATGAGAGGTGGATTTCCTATGGTCTCCTAGGCGTGTAAAATTATTTTCATGCGATTATAGCAAAAAAAAGCGTGTATGGGACTGTGGGACACGATCGGCAATATTATAGAGAAAAAGATTTTTTCTTTCTTCTTCACATTAAAATTTGGGTTTAAAGACGTATATTTTACCTAAGTTGGGTCATTTTGTGCCATGACGACCTGCTGTCGTGCAATGTATCTGTTATACTGTATCCCAAATTAACGGGAGTGATCTTCAAATCAAACTATTGCATATTCAAAACGCGCATTAGTGGCTGTGCCTATGCACACATTAACTGTTAAGTTATCGTGATCATAAACAAAATGCATGCAAACACTATCATACAGTTATGTTGCAAGTTGCAGTCTGGTCTTTGGCGAGGTAGTCAGAAATTAGCAGAACAGGAATTTTAACTTAAACTGCCATCGTAAAAAGTCCAATACGAAGGATTGATTATGAATGAAAAGAAGTTGCTAAGCGTATCTCCCGTAGTTCAGCGGGTTTAAATTTTCATACAAAAACACCTCCATTCAAATCTGCTCCTGCATCACACACTTTTGCCAATTTTTTTCGAGTTTTTTTTGGGTGTGCACTTTTCACTACCTTCTAATCTGATATATAATTTAGTACTTTGCTTGTTGCAACATGCAAGCAGCAGCACTAAAAACAAGCTCACTCACGGTATTCATTCAGGCTCGACAGGTTTGATTAGTCTTATTTAACCCAATAATCCCTATATAGTGGCATACGCATCGCATACCTGAGCAGAGCACCTGCACCTTTAAGTGGGACACAAAATACTTTGTTTTATGTACCGGTGTTTACTTCTCATCTGCTTATATCATTTATTTTATTGGCTTTCTATACCTCCAAGGTTCAACAATATTTCAGAATTTCAGAATATTTTTACGAACAAACATTTTACGACAAAATAAAAAATTCAAATTCAAAATTCATGATATGGGAATTTTGAAGTTCGCAATGTTTTATAACAACTGTTTAGACACATTTTTTGGCAAGGAATATATCGGAAGAGCAATCGCCACCGGGGTACCTCATTTCATGAGCCAATGCTGGACCATCTGGTTCCTTTCCATAATCAACCAAAAACTCGGGATTCAGTTTCAGTCCCCCATTATTGGTATCCACATCAACTTGCAGCATGCAAGTGCCAGTTCTGATTTAATTTGATAGTTTGATTTCATTTCTTGTGAATGAGATGAAACTTAAATGGCACAGTCATTGTTAATTAACTTACTTGACAAGGTCACCATAAAACTGTTTGTCCCAAGGATAGAAAAGTGAAGTTGTTACATACAACCGTTTTCCATCCAAACTAAGCTGGAGCATCTGAGGCCCCCCAGTAATTTTTCTTCCCTTGATAATCAGAGCTTCCGGTTGATTCTAAAAATAAAACAAAGAAAAGAATTCTGACGTACAGTACATACTTCTACGTGTAAATATTTTCCTTTGACATTCATTGAGCATAAATCACCTTTAGTTCTTGGTCATCCGTAACTTTAACTCCCTCATCTTTGACAATAGACCCACCAACAAACACTTGGCCAGTCAGCTTAGGACTGGACGGATCGGTGATGTCATACTGTCGGATATCTCCGTGAACCCAGTTGCTGAAATATAAGTACTTGTCATCCATAGAAATTAAAATGTCAGTAATGACACCTACACAAAAGGATGAAATACATTATGATTTTTTTAAAAAAATCTCAAAATCTGCAACTGTAACTTAAAAAAAACTGCTCATGATACCTGGCATATCCGACAACCCCATGTGCCAATTTTCCACTTTCTTTGCTGGAATGGATATGACTTTGTCGGCCCTCCACTTTTCCCCGTCTGGATGAATATGGAATACAGCTGAAGCAACTGCGCAGCCTACATATCCATGAGGCTTTGAGGGGTTATGAAGAAATCGAACTTCCAACGGAGTAAGACCTTCTGCTCCAAGATCAATGTTTTGAATGATTTTCCTATCTTTCCAGCTCCAAATGCTCAAACTGTTTCCATACATATCTAGTTAAAGACAAAGAAACAGAAATAACTTATATTTACTTATCAACTTATAAACAATATATTTACTACATGCATTGTTGAAAACTGTGAACAACTTTGAATTTTGAATAATATATTTTACTGTTGCCAACGTCATCCAGGCTAAATCCCTTTCGAAATGCCTTTGGAGCGCCCCACTGCGTGGAGACCATTACATCAAAAGCAGGCTGATACCAAAAGTCATATCCATATGGAGAAGACTCATCGGACCAAGTTCCTTTAACTTTGAAATCTTGCTTCCCATCAAGAATTAAAAAGTTGCCTTTAGCATTTTCCCTGTCATCCCCCATTGTCGAAATCATAATATCACCACTTGCAAGACAATGAGTGGTATGTGGAGCAGAAAGACCAAGATCATGCAACTCTTTTGGTTCGATTGTCTTGTACAACTTGGGCTCCTTTTCGGAGGAAACATCGACAATGTAGATCCGGTCACTGTTCAAACAAGGGAAAATTAGCTTGTCTCGTTTCACCGAAGGGTCATCGTGGCAGCTACTACACACATTCCAGCCAAAGTGGTGAAGTTCATCTTTCTTCATCTGATTAGGCATCTTTAGCCTGCTGATAACCTACATATAAGTACAATTGTAATTAGCGTACATACAGTAATAACACAACTAAATTCAAATAAAGTAAACTAACTATAAGAAAACTAACTTGACAATAAGTTTTGCTTTCAGGATTCACATCCACAACCGACAAGTAGTCCGGAGCCCCTTCAGACACAGCAATACAGCTCACATACATGATTTCCTCTTTTGGCGCACGCACTGCCTCCTCAGGCGTACAAAACCCTGGCCCTGTGGGTGCCATTGCTGCAATCTACCACAATTAACCTTATTAGGCATTATTCTTACACTTCAAATTTTAGGAAACTTACCTTGATCAGGAAATACTATTTACTATTGTCTATTACAAGTCCAGATGACTGACAGTGTCCTAGTGCAATGTAGTTGTTTACAAAACTAGTTATTATTAGAAAAATTTTATTTTCAATTACTCGATTTAGCACCATCAGCCATACCTTCTTAATGAGATGTTGCCATTCTTTTCTCGAAAGGGAATATGTCCCTACTTCACGTTATCACGATCTCTAGTTTCTAACAACATCAAGTTGCCATGTCCTCTGGATTTGGGAAGACAAGCGGACAGCGGCAGCATAGCAAGAAGGCAAAATCGCTAAATGACAAAAGCTAAAAGCTAATGCTAAAAGCTTGTCTTTTTTTGACTTGAGCCGGAGCACATGCAAGAAGATGCTACAAGAAGGATAAGTGAACAGGATCGAGGACATCAAAGTGATGATGATGGTAAAAAGTTGCATGATATGATGCATTATTCATTCCCAGAGAAGCAGATACTCGTAAATTTTGTTTCTTTCCTTTGTGGAATAACGCATTTTTTATAGCTTATATTATTGGCACTGCCAAAAAAACCGGACACTAATCACTACGTTATCAGATGCAGCTCTGCACGCGATTCCAGATAAATATCTAGATGGATATATATTCGTCTACATCACTGTACCATCATATCATGCGGTGATATATCTGAAGGCTTTTAAGGCCTGTCAAATTGACTTTGCTCTAAAATAAATAAATAAATATAATGGATAGCCAGTTTAGCCAAAGTGATGATGATGGTAAAAAGTTGCATGATATGATGCATTATTCATTCCCAGAGAAGCAGCATACTCGTAAATTTTGTTTCTTTCCTTTGTGGAATAGCGCATTTTTATAGCTTATATTATTGGCACTGCCAAAAAACCGGACACTAATCACTACGTTATCAGATACAGCTCTGCACTTCTGCACGAGATTCCAGATAAAAATCTAGATGGATATATAGGTATTCGTCTTCATCACTGTACCATCATATCATGCGGTGATATATCAGAAGGCCTTTAAGGCCTGTCAAATTGACTTTGCTCTAAAATAAATAAATAAATATAATGGATAGCCAGTTTAGCCAGACAAAAATTTACACACTTACAAAAATTGTACCGTCAAAAATTTATTATTCAGGTTCACAAATTAAGGAATTGTTTTCATTCTTAGTAAATATACATAGTTAAATTTTAAATTTCGTTAAAGACAAAATCACTTTAAAAATTCACGTTACAAAATTTTTAAATCACCGTATACCATGGGACCCTGTCAAAAGTAAGGGAGATGATTTCTCAGATTTTAAAAATTTAGAGTTTTTCCCACGTGGAAATAATTTCCAGAATCGAATTGTTTCATCGGCCCCAACTGTAGCAACAGTAGTTCGATCGTGAGATGGTACCATTTTTAAAATTCGGTCAACATGACCTAATATGTCTCCGATTTTTTTCATTTTTGGAACTTTCCATAAGGTGAGTTGATTTCTATCATGCCCATGAGAACTCAGAATTTCGTTGTATCCTTCATTCCAAACTAACGAAGAAACTGCACCGTCGGCATCGACACTTTTCAAGAGTTTACCGTTGGAAGCGTTCCAAAGCTTGATGGTTTGATCCATTGCTCCGCCTCCACTAGCTAATATACCGGAGCAGTTCGGTGACCAAACAAGAGCTATGGAAAAAATAATGCCAATTAGTTTCCGCCAAAAATGCATTAGTTTCCATTAGTTTCCATTTATTTTTAAAACTACCTTTTACTGCTGCCTTATGATCAGTAAACTTGTGAAGTGGCTGGCAGCTACTGCTGATAGTGTTAATGGAATCCCATATACAAATTTTGCTATCATTTCCTCCAGTTGCGCAAAATTTTCGGTCAGGGGACCATTGGATCCCGCATATCTAATTTTAGCATGTAAATTTAGCAACTGAAATTAATTGTCAATATTGTCATGAAAAACTCATGAAAAAAATGCATACCTCTTGTGAGTGAGCATCAGTTTTACGCATAAATTCGTGATCAGAGACTCTAAGATCATGCTGGCGTAATGTTCCAACGAAATTCCCTTCAGTTACCACATGTGAGCAAAAGCTCATTGCTGAAATTCTTTCTTTCTCTGGTGTTTCCATATTTCGAATAAGCTTTGCTGTTTCTACGTCCCACACTTGGATTTTGCCACTATCAGTACCGCACACAATGTGACATGCATCCTGGTTGAGTCCAAATTATTTTTAAAAATTAATAGAAATTTAAACGGCTAAATTTTGAATGAAAGAATGAATTTTTATTTTCAAATAACCTCAAGCCATCCCACGAATGAAATGTATCTGAAACTACAACGAAAATATCAGGTTTAATAAAAAAGATTCAATAAAAAGGTAACCAAAAGGAAATTGGAAAAGGATTAGCCTCACTCATTTAAACGATTCGTAGGAATTTGCGCAACTTCTCCAGTATGTTCAGCCCACATATAAATCTGATCTAGCAGTCCAATAGCAACATAGTTCGCTTCTGACCAGTCAAGTAGATTTAAATTAAAATCGTCAAGGATGTCTGGGGCATCTAAATATGTAATGATAATATTTTATTATATATATTTATTTTAGCTGCTTTACAGAAAAAAGCGTTTAAATGTAAAAATTACCTAATACTCGCTCGGGCGACTTTGGAAACATCCTAAATGCGGATTTCGCCACGAGTTTGGATGTCCTGACAGACCCACTACATAGTTCTCTTAATGCGTCGCGATACTTCTGTAAACACAGCCGGAATGGATATTTTTGGATATACATAGTTGGAAACTTTTTCTAAAACTTTGCCTTAGAGTTTTTGAAACAAAACCTTTTTGGTGACTTCCTGCTTTCTCCCGTATGTCAATACACGGAGATGTTTCACATCGGGGACACCAAAAACGGTCTCCGTTAAAGCTTTCGAATAAATCTTGCTATGACCCGATGAGCTATTTTGCACTCCATTCTGAAACATGTAATGAGCCATATCAACCTTACTTTTTGAAGGCATGAATCTATCAAACACAGCAATTTTGGGACGCTGACGGGTTAACACATTCAACTTATTTGCTTCTCCATTGTGATGGCCACTTCCAGAATTAGTATTAACAGATAAGTTAACTAAAGAATGCATAAGATCCTGGACACTGCAAAAAATACATTGCATAAATTGCATTATAAAGGTTTCTGTTCATATTCTTAATTTAATCTGGTGTTAATTATACCTCTCTGTGGTTCGTAATTCTCTTCTTGCATGTCGTCTGCTGTCAAAAGTACTGCAGCTTCCCCTAGAAGAATCGCTGCACATTGACGAATCCCAGTCTTCCAGAAGATTCATTTTCAGTGCTTATCTTTAATTAAAAAAGTGTTTTACTGACATATCAACTAGATTATAAATATTTAACGTTAAATTTTTTACAATGCAAACTTACCACTGTAATTCTATAAAAGCCCAGAAGAGTTAGCCCCTTGCGCAATTACTTAAATAAACTTGTAAATAGTTAAAACTAAAATCTATCGGTAATCAGGATTAGTCTATGATACAAGAAATTAGGCTAGCACACTAGCAGTAGGGCGTACAACGCAGTCACTGACATTCCTGAAATATCCTCGAACTTTGCTAAAGAATGTACAATGCCGGTGCAAAAGTTTCTTTGAATGCCCATAAGCCACAATGAATAGTAGAAAGTTGGATAGTAATTAAAGAACAATAGTTGAATATTTATTCTTCTTTGTAATTAATTCCATTGTGTATTGGAAAGTCAACCTATTTATCCCATTTCTTGAAAGCTGTCTAACGCTTGAATAGCAAGAACTGCGTCATGAACTGTAGGAAAGAGGACATTCTTTCCAAGCCTGTCCAGAAAACCGCAATCCCTCATTTCCCTAACTAAGGGCACGGCACATCCTGCGTAGCTGATAACGACTCCTTCCTTTTCAAAGCAAGTATGAATTTGAAGAAGTGCCTTCACCGATCCTGGCCCAATTGAACTCACACTAGAGAAGTCTAATATGACCCATCGCACCTAAACAAATGAAAGCATTGCTTAACAAAGTATTTTAAAAATATATAATAATTAGCCATGTACCTTACTATACTCTTCTTTATCTGAGACCTCATTTGCCTCCACGCACTTTTCTTCGTCCCTCACAATATCAACTGTAGAGCCCATCGTGCATTCAACTTTTCGTAGCTGTCCTCTCTAAAAAAATATAAAGATGTACATGAAGATGTAAATTATGGACAAATTCCTTATTTCTAAAAGATAAAATCGGATAAAAAATTACTTTGGGTACATTCTCCACAGAGCTATGTACATTGACAACTTTCCCAACAAATTCAATGAACTGCTCTATCGTAGCAAAGTTTAGATTCCCAGTATACTTGATGATTTTAATCCCTGGAATTTCCCTTACCTATATGCAAGAGAACTTCATAAGTCTTGTATATTATTCATTTTAGTGTGTAGGTAAAATGCAAACGGAACTCACGTAATCATGAGATTTTATGTCAATGTATAAATCTGATTTTGCATATGAGCCCAAAATAGATACGTCCGACCTATTGGAACGCCATAAGAGGACAACAGTGGAAATTATAGTTCCAAGTGCAAGTCCATATGCTATGTCCAGAATGACTGTTGCTAGAAACGAAACTATCCACGTGAGACCATGGAGTTTACTATTTTGTAAAAACTTTGGAAATTCTAAGGCCTGCAAAAACATTCCTTTCAGAGCTACGACAATTATTGCCGCTAACACAGCCTGTATAATTAAATACAAATGAGCTTGTTTATATTAAAAAAGCTGAAAATATTGTAACATTTACACATAAAATTTTTTTACATTTGGTAATGACTCAAAGAGAGGTCCGATCCACAGTAGCACGCTAACTAAAAGTAGACAAGAGAATAAACTTGTCAATTGTGTTTTTCCTCCGACAACTTCTTGCACTAGACTTCTGGAGAGTGAAACTGAAACGGGAGCGCAGCTGAAAAAACTTCCAAAGATGTTGCTGGCGCCCTAAAAAAAATCTTACTTACTTATATACTTTTTTGTATTCTGTTTAATATTTTTGTATAGTTTTTAATTGACTTACGTGAGCTACAAGCTCCTGATTAGGATCAACTTTGTAATGATATCGTTTTGCAAAAATTTTTGCCATTGAAATTGAAATTGCGTATGACACGAAGGCAATCACAATACTGTCCAAAAGCACTTCACCAAACAGTTCCAAAGGTGGAATTGTTGGTTTTGGAAGCCTATTGAAACCAATTGATTTTTACATCTATATTTTTGCAAATATATATATTTGAATATAATATAAAAAATGTATACCCAGTAGGAATTTTATCTACAATTGTTACACCATAAGAGTTATGGAAATCCAAGTAGTAGGAAGCAAGCGTTCCTCCAACTACAACTAGCAGCTCGATAGGAATAGGAACCTTTGTTCGTTTCGCAATAACCGGCTACATTGAAAAAAAAGAATTAGGTATACAATTTAGATGGCAAAAAAGAAATATATTAATTTAGTTAAAGTCTTTCTCTTACTTTAATAAATTCATTAAATATAACCAAAATGACTACAGTAATGATAGAAACAATTAAGGTGGTAGTGTTTGTTTCATTGATGTGAGAGCACAGGTCATAATACGTCTGCAGAGTAAAAAGAAGATGAAGAAAAGACTGTCTCCTTAACAGAAGTATTTCATACACTAATGCACATAGTAATTACATACCAATGGAATTTTGAAAATGCCAATTCGCCTCTTCACCTTAATACCAAAAAAGTTTCGAACTTGCGAGGTTAGTACATGGAAGGCAGCACCTGTTGTAAATCCTCCCACTAGACTGGGAGAAAATAGCAAACTAATTGCCCCGAGGTGAAGTATACCCATGACGACCTTGAAAAATGATCAGGAACAGTGCCGAATTTATTGCCGGCTTTAGATGTCTTTCTGACAAAAGTGACAAAATCGTTTTCAGAGTACCTGACAGATACCTGCTGCGAAACTAATTACGGTAGCAATTTGAATTAGACTGTATTGAGAGGGCTTCCCCTTCTCATCATGATTTTGGACTACTGCATTAATCGCTTTTCCTGTCATTAAGCATATCACAGCAAATGTACCTGCATAATTCACAAAATTTTGTTATAAAAATAATAATAAAATAGTTCGGATGATTTCAAATTATATGTAGTATACCCATTGACACATGTCGGGACGCTCCCAACACTGCATAAATAAATATAGGAAAGAAAGCCATATAGATTCCAATAATGGGAGGTAGATCTGCGAGCAGGGCGTACGCCATCCCTTTAAAAAGAAATAATTTTGGGATTTTAAATTTAAATTTAAACGGCCCATTAAATACGGGTTCCATTTTTAACGTTACCTTGTGGAACATGCATTACAGCAATGGTAAATCCAGCAGCTAAATCCACTACTATATCTTCTTTCCATCTATAATTTGGAAGCCAATCCAATATTGGCAATCTTCTTTTCAATACCTTCATTAGTCTTATTTGCTTGCATGACTTTGTCACCTTTTTGCAAATTTCCGAAACCTTCCCACAGCATCTTCCCTCCGACTCTGTAAAAATACTCATACAAATACATTCAGCACCCACTTCCTGCCGTGTTATCTTCGAAGCATAATGTCTGCATTACCACCACTCAAATTGTCCAGTTTGGAATATAAATCCAATTGATGGACCACAGGTCTATCAATATGTACTGGGATGTAGAGGCCATCAGTCAACTTCTCAAATGGATCCGGTGGATTGCTACTCGGCGACAAATTCTTGTAGCTATTTCGTCTATTAGACAAGCAGCTACTCCCAGCCCCCGTGGTCTCATCGTTACTGTACGCTGGATTGTGGTAACAGCAACTTTCTTCTAACTCGCTAGAAATTTCCATAATTTTCAGTAATTTATGAGAAAGTTTGTGCACCAAACAGAAAAAAATTGTGTCCAACAGAAGAACTCAAACTGAACTGCTTTGGCACCGAATTCACCTGTTACATAGGCTGTAGGCAGGTAAATAATTTAAACACGATTGAGTTTTTTAGTCTCACTCTCACGGGCTTAAATATACCTACTCTTAACAAATGAAATCATCACTACCATTCATCTGTACGTCTACTATAAAAGTAGCAGAGTAGACTCACGTGGAAAAACAAGGGAAAAAAGGATTTTGGAAAAATTAGTCCAGGTTAATCCTTATTAGGTTAATTAGATTATTGTACTGTTCGCTTCATGAGTGAATATAAAAGTATTTATGGCTGATCATGTGAATGTCATAGGTCATTGAAGTATTTTAGTTAGTAGTTATTCTGTGGAATGTTTTTTAAGTTTTTTATAGCTTTTACAAGTCAATCTACAACTTGATTGCAGAACTTCATACAAAAGTAAAAATAAACTAAATTTTTCATTGCGTAGAAGAACGATAGATAGGCAGTCTGAGAGCTGAGCTGAATACATGCCGAAGCTGAAGAGAATCTTTAGGGAACTTTATAATTCCTTTCACATTCACGCCTAAACGTAGTATATGCCATTGGAAATCAGTCACTGGCATATGTAATAAAACTGGGGAAAATTTGATGGCATGTAGCATGCCACTAACGGGCGAAACTACAATGTCACACTTCCGTAAAAAAGAAAATTAAAGCCTGATTGATAAGCGTATTTGCACCTGTGATAATTAAGGCGAGGTTAGAAGGGGATGATTGGCTGGGTCCGCTTGCCCTGCCTATATTTTAATGTATCATCTGCCTATAAGCTACAAGGAACAAGAGGAGGGCAAAATGATTTGTCAAAATGAATCTTGTAAAATTACGAATGGATTTAGCGGATACGCACTGAGGAAGTAGTTGACGAAGAGCACGTTTCCAGTCCATAGGAAAACAAGTTTATGGAAAATTGTAATCTCCTTTTAATGTATGAAAAGTTTCCATTGACAAATGCATGACAAATGAAAGATGGTGGACATGACTGGAATACTTACATATAATTAAAGTGAAGGCGTGGAACTATTTGCACTTCAGTTTTTACAGCATAATAAATTTCAGTTTACTATTTGCAGCTAGCATAATAGAATGACACCTATCTACAGATGACTGAACTTTTTTAACTAAACAAATTTTCATTGCTTTATCACACCACCAAAGATTCTTATGCCAATGTCAGTTTTTAATTTTCAGTCAGTTTCATAAGGAATTTGTAACACTGGGGCATCGTGAGACTCCTATGGAGACGACTTCTGGATGAGGATTTTAGATATAGTTAGGCAGCCAAATATGTACATGTTTTCTTAGTTCTTAGTAAAAATTCTTTTATAAAGTTGCATTATGGCATCTAACAAACGATACATTTCAGGTCCTTAACCTACCTTTGTCCATCTTCTGTAATATACGTGAGCAAGTAATGTATGAAAGGTATTCGGAGAGTTCGTTCACCAGTATAACTGGCAATTTACTAATTGATTCTTGCTTTTGTCTCTTTGTGGATCCCTAAAAAGTTTCCTAGAATTCTTTTCATGGGAGAGGATTAACTTATCTTATTCTACTACTACTCGAGCACTACTTTGTACAAAAATCCTTCTCACTGAAACTGAATGAAGAAATAACTCCCATCCTCGTCTTGAGACCAAAAGGATGACGTACTCTATAGCTGAACTTTCTTGCTTGAACAATTCCTCAGTTTTATCTTGAATCAGATTTAGGTAGATTTAGTGTTCTGGATTTCAAAAAACGGAAATTGAAAATGGGACCAGCAAAAATCAGTTTAATACTATTGTTTACAGTGCTATTTACTTTAAAAAATGGAGAGTCCTTGGAACTGCTCACTACACCTTTACGTAAGTTGCTTTATTTAGTTCCAAAAGTTCCAAAATTATCCAAAAATTAATTATAATTTCCGAATGTGTCCTTTTTATTATTTTACATGATAGCTCGGGGACTTCGGGTAATGAAAGATTACATAACTGTAAGTGGAAGCGACACTGGAGGACTAACAGCACAAGCCATGCTATTTTCCTTTTCAAAATACATAAAAGGATGTGCTATCTACTCGTCAAGTAACTAAAAGTGCATATAAGTTTAGTAAATATGCCAGTAAGAAAACCAAAACGATTTTTTTAAAAAAAAACCTTTATAATTTTAGCATTTTATCGATGTGGCCCTGCAAACGGCAATCTAAAGGATTTCCTAGCTGCATGTACTAAGGAGCTTTACCTTCCGGAAAAGCAGCAGTATAAAGTTCAAGACGCTGTCCGTGATCTGAAATCTTACGAAACAAACCGACTGATTGACAGTTTGCTACATTTACGGTACAGCTACATCTACGTGTACGCTGCTCTAAGCAATGATTTATTCAGCGCAGGTAAAAATAATAAAATAACATGCTTAAATTGTCATGAATAATTGCGCAATGATCAAGCAATTTTTTCTCAAATCTATTTTTCGCAATCTTAGCCCAGCAGCTTAATGTTGTGTCATTGTTCGAGCACTATCTACAATCGCCTTATCTGATCAAAACCAGGGCTCAAGACACTTTTGGTGAACTGCCAACGGTGAATGTAAGTTTAATTTAAAAGCTGAACTATGTAACCTTATCATTCATTCTTTTACTAATTTAGTACCTTGCTAATTTTTGTTCGAAACCATTATTAGACTACGAATCTAGCCATATGTCCATATAAACAGCAGGCTGATAGTACCGTTTCAAAAAACTGCTCAGCTATATCTGCACCAGCAGAAGCTTTGCAGTTTCTTTTGGGAAAATATATCCCCTACGTCAATCCATTTTACAGTAAGTTACATCCTTATCGCAAGTAACTGAAAATCTACACAACTTGATCAAGTTTGCATTGGTATTCTCGTTTTACAGTTCCGTCACGGCCCCGCTATATCCACTTGGAGCCTCTAAATTCATTTAACCAAACCGAGTACACAGCAGGCTTGGATAACACTGGTTTGGATGAAGTAGGCTACTATTACGTGCCTCGCCAATGTCACGGAGGGTACTCATGTGTCCTTCATATTTACTTTCACGGTTGCAAGGAAGGACGGTTAGTCGACGAGCCCGATTAATTTCTTAATTAATTAATTAATTGGCTAGCTAAAAAGTGTCGTCTCCATTTTGTAACATTTCAGAGAATTCCAAGGAACGTCGCATGTATTTCACTCTAATTATTTGGAGGTTGCAGAAGCTAATAAAATTGTTATGCTCTTCCCGCAAGCGTTATCCAGTGAGAAAAACCCCGGCGGATGTTTTGACTTTGTTGGCTGGACAGGGGCATATTATGGTAACAAATAATTCTCTAAACGAATTTAGCACATAACGTTTATGATTATGTTTTTTTCTTCCTTAAAATCAGCTACGAAGAAAGGACCACAACTTCAAGCCATTTGGAGAATGGTTCAGCGCCTGTTATATGTGTATATAAATTGAGCAAATCCAACAAAGAAGCCAAAAAGCCAGCTTTAAATCAATATCAATTTAAGCGTTTGCAAATTGTCAAAAACTGTTAAATGTTTCTCTATAAAAAGTTATTTATTAAAATGAGCATTAGCAATGATAAAATACATAATTTTAAGCATCCTTCTTTATCTACAGAGGATATCTGACACACTGAGTGTCACATTTCCATAAACTTTTTGGTAATTTTATTTATTTTTCCAAGAAGACGTGAAAAGCTCCAACTCTTGTCTTGAGTCTCCTGCAACAGAACGCAACAAAGTAGGGTATAGGCAAAGGCTGCGTAGAAGACGAAGACGAGATAGGATCACACGAGTCGCAAAGAGGGCAAAACTTTGCTGCATTCACTCTCACGGTAAAAAAAACAGCCTCGCGGACCAGAGTGAGAGTTCACTCATGCTTTTCAGCCTTTTTCTACTTCTTTGCTGGCTTCTTCCTCTTCTAATCTCTCGTTTACGTATAGACAGCTCAAGATCAAAGATTGACGATTCGAAGTTGTTTTGGTTTTCACAAAACCAGCAACTCTTTCTCACTTTTGGTTGCACTCTTGTCCCGTTTGCCTTTTTTGAAAGAAGTTTGTTGATCTTGATCAAAGATGTAGGTTGGTTAATTATGGTTGTGTGGTTGAAAACGTTTGTTTTGGAAACTTGTGTTGTGCTAAATTCAGGTGTGTTTGCAAACTAAAATTGGAATTTGTTGGTGGACGGGTTAAAGCTTAAAGGTAAGGAGAAAATTCTTTTCTAATAAAATTTCTTAAAGCTGTTGGAATATTTTAACTTTTTTCTAAAAAAAGGTTTGTAATCGACATTTTGCAAACTATTTATTGATTTATTATTGACATTAATAAATAACTAATAATTATTGTGGTGGCTATGGAAAAAGAAATGGATACGGAACCCTCGGCTTCTTCCTCTTCCCAAATTGAAGGGAGTGCAGCAACTGTGCCGCACAGTGTGATTATCAAATGGAGTGGCAAAGAAATTACTATTGAGGACATTAACGGACTCAAAACTGTGCGTGATCTCAAGCAAGTTGTTCAATCCAAAACTGGAGTTCAGGTGGAGCGTCAGAAGATTTTGAATTTGACCTATAAAGGTATCAGCTGAGCAGTAAAACTTTCAAGTAAAAAATATCTTCGGAAATTAAAAAAAAAGAAAAAGAAAGAATTTTTATGTATTTTTGTGTATTTATAACATTTTGTACTCAGGCAAGCTGGCACAGGATGACTGCCTGCTGAGTAATTTGTCTTTGAAGCCTGCTCAAAAGCTGATGCTGATGGGGTCCTTGGAAAAGGATATTCAGTGTGTAGATATCCAACGAGTGCTTATCTTGTAGGAACTAAGTTATCTTGATCAAGTTTTGTTCTTTCTCAAAAAATTTTATTCTAATCTAATGTATAACTTTTGCTTGATTCTAGGATTACGACATTGCAATTTGGTCAGCGACAAGTATGAAGTGGGTTACAGAGAAAATGAAAATGTTGGGTGTTGCTAGCAACCCTGGGTACAAGATTGCGTTTTATCTTGATTATTTGGCAATGATTTCTGTGCACACTCAAAAGTATGGTGTCATTGAGGTATGAAAAACCACATTAATATTAATGATCATTGATTGATTGAAAGATTTAAATCGTTCTTCATTCGTTCTAATATTCACTTTTAGGTGAAGCCATTGGGTGTGATTTGGGGTCAGTACCCTCAGTATTCTGCGAAGAACACTATCATGTTTGACGACCTCCGTCGAAACTTTCTCATGAATCCACAGAGCGGTCTTCGCATTAGGTAATGGTCGAAAATTGAACATTTATTTTTACTTAAGTACATAAGTTTTATTTTAATATATATATCTATATGTATACATTTGCTTTTCAGGCCGTTCCGTTCTGCTCATCTAAACCGCCAGACTGATTCAGAACTGCTAAAGCTAGGATCTTACTTGCGAAAAATTGCGAAATTGGATGACTTTTCTACCTTGAATCATCGAAAGTGGGAGAGCTACAGCAGCAAGTCTCACTCCCATTCCAGCAAGCACAAACGAAGCAATAATAGTAGCTCCAACTCTGGGGATTCCAAGAAATAAATGAAATTTTTGAAAAACATTTTTGAAAATTAGCAGTTCCAAAAACAAACCAGGTTGTTACCTTCAAACAAACTTGAAACAAAAACCATTATCATTGTTTAAATGATATACTCGTATTAAAATATATTACTTGCGAAAAGCTTCTTTAAATGATCAATTATGTTATACATACTACTATCTAATACCATTTCTAATACCAATTCCGAATATTCCTTTTCTATGGCCAGAGAGAAGAATACGATTTGTATGAAGTGTGAACTTAATATACTACACCATATCAAGAATATATGCCTTGCGTTCCTTCGTCCACTTTACTTTGCATGAAAAGTCGCCATAATCATAATACTACACAAGAACTGTTCATGTAAATGAAAATGCACAATAATAATAATGAGAAACACAGGAAAGTAATAATAATATGTCAGTTTTATTTGAATGTATTCTCTACTTTAGTTTACAGAACATCAACAATTTTTTTCTTTTAAATTCAACGAATTATCTACGCCTACGATCTTAATTCTTACCTACACACTATTTCAGAGATAATTTCTCTGCTGCCCCCTACTCAAGTAAAACAATAAACAACAAACTAACACAGTCTAATACAGTCCAATAAAGAATTTTCGAAAGGAAAGCCTTTAGGTTTCTATGCTATAAATACTAAAACTGCGCATTTAGTAAAACAACGAAGATAATGAGACAAGTAGCTTTATCTGAGTCTCAAACTTATTTTTAAACATTAAACATCTTAGCTTAACAAAGCTTACCTTTTACGATAATCCTTACAAAATCTAAGTGTTTTAGATCCATCTTGGATATTTATGGGAAATCTTAAAAACTAAATTACTAAATTTAAATTTACCTAAAATTTCTTATTTCTTTGATGTGTTCCGTATTTTGTCGTAATGGATTCTAGTTCAGTATTTACCTTATACACTCATATATCTATATATATATACCAAACTGCTTTAGGTTCATATGCTCACCTTCTGCTGCAATTTTTTTTAATTTGCACTCGCGGTTGCCACTTCAGTCAAAGTTCCCTCAGTTTCCATACTCTCACCGCTATCTACATTATTATTACCATTCCCTTGCTCCTCAGAGTTCTGATCAGAGCAGTCATTATAGCTGAGCGTCTGCTCATTGCTAGGGTTCATCTCATTACTTACATTCGACTCATCAGTAGCAGCAACGTTTCCATCACTTTCGTTTGAAATTTGGGTAGTTTGATTTTCTACATACCCTCCTACCACCTGGTTATCATTGATTCTCTTTGTATTCCCATTACCGACTGGAGAAGAAATAAAATCTCGTGCCTTTTTAGGTAAAACTACAAATTTCTTATTTCCAACCACGCATACAGTTTGTGGAGAGCGCTTAACCATTGCGATTGATCTATCCGGAACTGTTGTGTACACGCCAGGTGGTGTTCTGCTCAGTGCGCTCATTTGAGCATGAGAGAGCCTAAGGGTTGATGGCGCCGGAGTGGACTGTGAGACAACAGGCGACATTTTCTTGAAAGTGCGACCACTGAGAGATGGTGGGGGAACTGCAACTCGAAACGCGTTAGGTTTCATTAAATGTGGTACCGCAATTGTCGGTCTTGGCTTAACACCTGTCATAGGCGGCAGGGGTAACTTGGTAGGTATCGTTTTTGGAGTACTCATTGGCTGCAAATTAGGTACTGGTGGGGGACCGTGAATTCTTGGCAACTGAGTAATGGTCAAATTTCTGCCACCCTGTGGAACGCTTCGCGGAGTTGGCAGCATCATACCAGTTGGCCGCCCTCTTCCTCGTCTCATCATCGGAGCGCTTCCACTAGCCATTGGCATTGAGTGGGGACCATCAGCAGCAATCATTCGGTGGCCTGGGGTTCTGATATGAGGTCCTGCACTGCCGCCCCTGGGTCTTACTATGCCTCGTATCATTCCTGAAGATGTTGAAACCATTCTCTGAGGTGGCGGAGCAGATAAATGTCCTTTCGCTGCGACTGTTAGCGTAACGTCCCTGCTTGATACAGGGGCTCGAGGGTGACCGTGTGATAATGGTGACAACCCTGGTGGACCTCGCCTTATGTCACTCACTTTCTTAAGCATAGGTCTTTGAGAGCTCGATGAACCAGCCGCAGCAGGTGGTGGAGCTGACCCTTGATCAGTGCAGTTCTATAAGAAAAAAATTTACAAACATTTAAAAAAGTCAAAATAAAATCTAAACCAAGACTAAAATCTTGTGTAAAAACCAAAAAAGTAAAACGTCCCAAAAACTTACCGAGCACAAATATTTGTTAATCATTAAATTTGGAGGAAGTCCTAAGCATTCAGCATGAAACAAGCACAAACACCTTGTGCATTGTAAATTTGGAATTACTCCAGTCATCCCAGGGCATCGAATAGAACATGGTATTACGGCACTATGCCCTCCCTTTTTTACTGCTGCAGGTCTCGGTGGTGGAGGACCATTAATTCGCCCCCTTGTTGTCGTAGCTTTAACTGCCAACTTTTTCTGATTTTCTACATACTGGTGCATTTTCTCAACATCGATTCTATAATAAGTTATAAGTTAATAAGATTATTATTTAGGTTTAGAGGTCGAATTACTAGTAATAGTAATCAAGAAAAAAATGAATAAAAAAAATTGTTCTCACCCTCCAGACTGACGCAAAGCAGATATCGCAAACAGCGAGTCTTCCGCAATTTCCTTCATTGCAACAGAAGTCGAGCCAGATCCGTCCTCATGGTTGCTACTAGTATCATTATAGTCCATAATTTCAGAGAGATTACTGCTAGTGTCCTCCATACCTTTTGGATATTTTGGAGGCAACATTCCCATTTGCATTAACCCCTTGTTGGAGTTAGAATTTCTGTACCAAACGAATTAAAAACAAGAATTAAGAATTAAGCATTTCTCTTGTAACAGCAACAATCGAACCTTTGTTTATCGTCTTGCATCTTGGGCCGTTTAGATGATAAAAGTAGAACTGTATCCCCCGAATACCTTTTCGGTGGTTGAATAGATCTTCGACTAGTAACTACTTTTACCGGAACCTCCTCATTTCGGGGTAAATCCATTTCTTCCCTTGAAGAATGACCGGAAGCCTTAGGTCCTGGTCTGCTGGTTGTAGCTTTACTAGATGTAGAAGGTGTGCTCCTTGATGTTGTTGCCTTTGGGGGAGACCGAGGCGGAGTTTTTCCATCGTAAGCTTTTCGTACAATTTCCTGATCCGGATTTGTGCTTATACGTGCTTTAGCAAATGAGAAGTTCTGTAACGAAAATCCAGTACCCCGCACTTCCCCTAGGTACTGTGCTACCTGCTTTGATGAACGAAACTTTGTCCCATCAGGTGAGTAGTAATAAACATCCCCAGTTTTCCGTCCGGTAGAACCAGGCGACCTCATCACAACTTCTCTTTTCCACCCTGCATCAAGAACAGCCCTTAACTGTTTCAATTTATCTTCTGTAAATACATTTTCATCCTCCGTGAGAAGAAATGGATGAGGAGCTCGTTTGGTACCAAGTGAAGATTCAGGCTGTGCTTCCATACAAACTGAACCTTTACAGATAAACGCTTTACAGCTAATGTTGGGAAATTTAACTACTCCCTTTTTTAATTTAACGGCTGCCTCAACATCCCTTTTTTGATCTGCAGTCATTCTCTGTACCGTGCTATACAATTTTGCAGACATACTCTCGATCACTGGGAACAGTTGCAGTTCATCTTCCGATGTAAAACATTTAAGTGGCTGCTTTAAATTTTCTAATGGACCGTACCCACGGTCGGCTTGTACAAGGTACGACTCATCTGACTGCAGATTGATCCAAAATTCCTGCATAGTAGATTCCATTTTATCATCACTAGTACTTTCCTCAGTAACTACAGTAGCTGGGGGAACTTCAGCAGAGGAAGCTTCCGGCTCTTCTGGTGGTGGTTCCATTTCTTCAACACCGACACCATCTTCTGCCTGCTCCATTTCTTTATCTTCTGCCTGCTCTTCCTGCTCCATTTCCATTTCTTTATCTTCCTCCTGTATAACTGCAACTTCATCTACTTCATCTTCTGGAAGTTCATCGTCTGCTGGAGTATCTTCAACAATAACAGGATCAGGTACGGGTTGTTGATTAGTTGCAGGCTTCTTTTTAGCCGCTGCTGCCTTTCCTTTTCTACGTCCAGCTCCTCGTTTCTTTCGTGGCATGATGAATACTAATACTGGTTAATATAAAAATCATAAAAATTACCAGTTAATTATTTTCACAACATTCCAAAATTCTAAATTAAATTCATTTCCATGCTTTCTAGTTTAGTTTTATGCTTACCTTTTAACTGCGCTAACTTAATTTAAAGCTCTGGGCTTGGGCTATGTGTGTGTTTTAGCTTCACTCTTCAGCTGGAGTCTGTTTACTTGCAATATTGCACAGTCAAATTAAAGATTAAATATATTTGTTATCACACAATCACGCTAAAATTTGATTTTATCTATTGTCTATATTTCCTACATATATATAACACAGCAAAATCTGCAAGTAATTTTACTCTAGATTCACGCTATAACTGTCTTACCGCACCACTAATTAACTTCTCCTTTGAGAGTTATAAATAATGTCAACTTTAGATAAATCGCTGATGTCAACACATTAGTTCTATAACCAACACAACGCATCCACAAAACTACTTTATCTTGTATATCGAAAATTACCATGGCAACTTTACAACAAGTATATTTACTATTTAATTTATACTGACGTGTCTCGTAACTTTCAAGTCCACTAAAGCTTCCCACACACCATACAGTACTACAGTGCAGTTTTTTTGCGATTTTAAATATGGAGGAAGTTAAATAACATTTATCGTCAGGTTTCCCATCCTAAATGTACTTCAAAAGAGGCTTTCAGTAAACTTTCCTTTTACATTGTAAGAAGGAGAGCGAGTGGAGCAGAGAGAGGGAGCAGAGAGGAGAGCGAAACACCACCACGACCACACACGACATCAGAGGACACATACACCAACACCATCCTCTTTACCCCTAACTATGCACTCCATTAAAGTAAAAATAGTTTTAAAAAATGTTCCTTCTTATGGCGCTCGCTATGCTGATGATAGTACTAGCGAGAAGCCAGCAATAGGAGTAATGTTGGAGTCAGTAGGAGAAAAATATTATTCTGCAGTAGTCCTAGCTTAAGCAAAACAAAGATACGCTTGTCCCTCTTCCCATAATATATCTCCTACTGTCACCATTTAACTTCCCTTCTCCGCACTAAACACTTTTTAAAAGTTTCCTCCTTACTTAATAGCCCCTCCACAGTTAAGTGAGTTAAAGTCTATAAATGAAGCGTGGCTTTAGTCATTCAATGTTTATGTTAAATCACCTTTCCTAGTTAATTGAGATTTGAGATCTGCCTTTAGTTGTTTCGATGAAAACTACTACTTTTTCGAGTAGCGATGCCTCCTATTTTCCCCCTTCCTCTGCTAGAAATTTTTAGCGAAGAGCCCTACTCCAAATACTTAAAAACAAGCGAAACAACTTGCACGTAAAAAGGCATCCAGGTCCTTTTCCCCTCAATCCAAGTCTCGTTGTGTGTGGCTCACCGTTCTAATCTACTGCTCACTGCTCAGAAAAAAGTGTGGGACCCGGGACTGGGGCAAAGGATACACTACATTTTTTATTAGTGCTTTTTGTTAGCAGCAGCATGATGATAACGAAGGAAAAGAAGTGGTCGGATGAGAGATGCCAGTAAATGCTGCTGCTGTAGTTTGCGAGCCGATAACACACGAGTCCGTTCTTTTCATTTTCCACTGCTCACTCCGCCGCGTTCTATAAAAGTGGTTCCCGTAAATGTAATTTTGGCGTTGTTCCTCAGTTGCACAATACATGACAAGGCATTAGTGGACGCGTCCCGAACCTTGCAATGATTTCTGGGTAGCACAAAGAAAAATTCAACTTTTTCTACTCGCCAGCATGGGAAAGCACAGCGAGGATAATACTGTCGCATGCAATGAAAATCAGCCAATCAGCTGACACTTGCGTACTTGCACGTACTCTCAGAAGGTACACTACTTGGTGTGAGCTCAACGGCTCCAAATAAAAATTCCTGGTTTCTAGACATGAAAAGGATTGGCGTGACGCGGTGATGATGCAAGTCACAAAATGTATTAGAAGATATGTGCGGTTACCCTTTCATTTTCGGGATTGATATTGATGCCATGAGCGAGGACGGGGTGGTGTAGAAGAAACCCGAGAGGGGGGAGAGAAGAAAAAGTGGAAAAGGTAGACGGTAGGAATGTTTTTTTTTTCTCGAGGAGAGCGATCATAGTGCAAAAGCTGTAATATTATAAATGGCGGCGGCGTCTTCAACTCAACAAAAATTTGAAGATGATCCCCGTGTGCTTATGACAGTAGTAAAAAGATTCGTCGTAATTCTCCTTCCTTGGAATGTAGGGAGCATCATCATCCGAGCTGAGCGGAGATGATGGCAGCCACGCACCACTTTTTCTTTTAAGGAGGGCAAAGGACAACTCTAGAAGAAAAAAGAAAGGTTTCTATGAAAATACTGGATGCTCACCGTTCTCTGAGCTTAAGTGCATAAATTTTAATGGCAAATCATTTTTATTACATCATCATGTATAGTTAAATGAGGCCTACGAGAAGTCAGGCTTTGGTATTTAATAAACTTGTGCAACATTTGCAACTTACAATCATGGGGATTGCTGATTTTAGTGATTTACTGAAAAGGGTTGTTGGTAACAATGGTAACTTGCTTGAGAAGATGCGAATTGTAATTAGTTTGGCTTGGGGTTTGGATGAGCTCAATACTCCTTTTATGAGTTTTTTGTCGCTGCATATAGATATTTTGCAAGACTTTTTGCAGATGGTGGCGTCATAAGTAAGATAAGTTTTAAATTAGCCAAAGGTTTGTAGGTAATGTAGGTTCGAATTTTTCTGTTGCATACTTACTAAATTACTTTATCATGACTACATACATTTTGGAAAGTGATAAAAACCAACTTTTAGTTGCATATCAACATGTCACATTCAGCTGCGGTAAATTTCTCATTTTTATGAACTTCATGAAGTTTGTAGGGAAGGGAGGCGCAAACTAAATTCATAAACAAAAATCAGATTTTTTTATCAGTTGTGCAACATATTATTCCAATAAGGTGTTCTACCAACTAAGTTGATTAATTCAACATTCAACGTGACAATCACCATTTCAAACTATGTATTTAGTTAGGTTGCGACTATGCATTTCTCTAATACGCTTTGGCTGTTTTGATTGTCTACAGAGTTGTCATTTTTTGGCTCCATTTATTTACACATTTAGCAGTATCCGTTGAAGACAACTCAAGTTGTCGAGCAGCGTTTGTGTCTAGACGATCAAGCAATAAAAAACCCGTGCGACTACGACGATGATGATGGAAAATTTGCAGCTTTAGTGTATTTAGACGTCAAAGTCCATTGACATACATGAGAATTCTTCATTTTCTTTACACAACTCTCCAAGTCTCCAGTGACTAAATTTTCGGACTGCTTCCTTTGTCTGTACGTAGGACATAAAAAAGTAACTTTTACTCGGTTGCGTTCCTTCTGGGAGCATTTTAATTGCGTTCTTCAAGGTGACTCTCAAAGAATGCAAATCTGCCTAAATGTCACACAACCCAGTATTAGCGCAATGGACAGGAAGAGTGTTTTTCTTAGCCTAACTAGGCATTGTAGTCATTTTTAAGGTCTATATTAGAATAGCTATGCGAATGCCCAAAAATAACAGTTGGCATTTGGATAGTAAATTTAATTTCCGTGAATGTTTCTTTTCCAATTTCATAAAGTTGTTTCTAAATCATATCATAGTTTGATAAATGGATAGGGTGTTTTAATTTAGTCACTAGTCACTACCCCAAATCGCAGAAGTCCAGAAAAAGTATGAAAATATATTTTATGCATGGCATGAATCACAAAATCACAAGAGATTTGTCATTTGTAGGGAACAACAAAGAAACCTTCATATGGGCTTCATGTAAATTTTGCTTCGGCCTCTACGACTGCATTTTTAGCTGCAACAATTGCAGCATGCATCTGTTCGGTCTGTTTGAAGTTTCTCAAATTTGGCCTGGGGGTAAAGAGAGATTATTGGCGGGTAGCTGGCCAATGTTTTTCTCCCCTGTCCACTGTCGTGTCGGCAAAAATAGTGTTACCTTTTTATGAGACTTCGATTATGAATATGGGATTTTTCGATCCCATTAAACATTAAATTATATTTAAAGCCAACTGCTAATTTTAGTAATTTCTTATCTAAGGCTAAGTGTTCTGTTAATATTGTCAAATAGTAAAAAGTGCCAAATATGAGTAGCAAATCGCAGGATGTTTTCCGTGTGAATGTTGCCGCTCGAGGGTGAGTTGACAATTAGGACATTGATAATTTAATTGGCAGTATTTTTTTTGGGATAGCTATGAATTATTATCTTTACTTTCAGGAGTAGCCAGCATCTATGGAATCTACTCCAAGGCCGAATTTTTCTCGCCACTAATGGCGTACTTATAGAGGAACTGCGAGAGAGCTTGGATAAGTTAGTCGGTGCCTTGACCTACTTCGGTGGCTACGAAGAACGTAAAAATGAAGAAGCGGTAACGTTCCCTACAGCCCCTGTCGTGTTCCGGTCATTGGTTACTGGAGAGCTGATCGATATTTCGAAAAAAGATGAAAAGGAGGATCAGCAGCCTTCGCCTGAGCAGACTGGAGTACAGAAAAGGAAATCTTTCTCGGAAGCAGAGCAGTCAAGTTTTGAAAAAATAAGTAAAGGGGTTGCCCAGCATCTGGTAGGTGCAAGCATGATGCTGGTTAAATATGGATATGAAATTACTATAAAAGAGTTAATTTAATTGATTATAACTTTGCAGAAAGTGACAGATGATGTAGCAACAGAGCTGGTAGTCTCATACATCACGTTTGAGTATAAAGGAACGTATTTATCGTACCAGGAAATTGCTAACACGCAGCATTCATTTATAAAATTTTTGCTGTCGTTGAAAGAGTATTACAGAAAGGAGAGGCTATGTTTACTCTTCACAATTCAATCCGTGTTGGCCGATTTGGGGATCGAAAACCGCCCCTTTTTCGTTAGTATAACTAAGTTATTAGTATAATTTTGTTAGTACAAGTCTTGTTGGTTGATATGTAAGGGAATTCGATGATGTCTTGATGCTTTGATTTTATAGGAAATAATTGAAACGTTCCGGTCATCACTTTCATTTAAAAAATGGTGTTGGGGATTGCTCAGATCTATTGCCGTGGCGGAGAACGACATGGAAGTCATTGAAATTTTACACTGCCTCATCCTTCTAATGTACAAAGCACCAAATGAGTCGATACCAGAGTTCTTTAAGTATCTCAACTCACTAGGATTTGACAGAATTCGAAAAGGCGAAAAACTGAGAATGGCAGAAGGGGCGGCAATGTATGTTGCTCTAGTCGTTTCTGGAATTACGGATTGTTGCTCGGCAACCATTCCCCAAGAGTTTGGCGGTTTAATTAGGGACTTTATTTCGAAGAATTTTGACACTCTGCTCGTCAATCCATATAATACAGCTCCACTGCTAGCTGCTTATTCTCTCTTTTGCAAGGAAGACCCGGATATTACCAGCAAAATGAGACACTTGTCGTATAACACTTCAACTACACTTAGTAAAATGGTAGAGCTAGTTGAATATTATGCAAAGGATTCCTTAAGAGATGTAAGTTCTGCAGTTTCGCTTTATCTTCTTAAGATTAATTTATTGTAATTATTTTAAAAAGCTCTTTTGCTTCATCTAGCGGCATATGGTTTCCCTAATATTTGCAAGAAGCGTGTTTGAAACACTGGAAGCCCTTCTAATCGGTTTCGATATGAACCATTTCGGCACTGGTGCAGAGGCCTTTTTCGTTTTCGCTAAAATTTTAGAACATGTGAGTATAATTAATTTATTTACACCTTTTTTTACAAAGATAAGGTTATGAAGAAATATTTAGTGTTTTTTACAAGTACTTGTATTTTGTGTAGAATATTGTCGCAGAAAACTTTCTCTGTGATAGACCAGTTTCATTGACATCATTGTATACCGAGGACCTTCTAATCGGTTTCGATATGAACCATTTCGGCACTGGTGCAGAGGCCTTTTTCGTTTTCGCTAAAATTTTGGAACATGTGAGTATAATTTAATTAATTTAACTCACATGTAAACCTTTTTTACAAAGATATAAGGTTATGAAGAAATATTTATTTGTGTAGAATATTGTCGCAGAAAACTTTCTCTGTGATAGACCAGTTTCATTGACATCATTGTATACCGAGGCAACTACTTCCTTCCCCCTGGATATTCCTTGCTCTTTAAATTTTTGGAAAAGTCTATGCATGTCCATTAGATCTCCCGATCTTACAAATACGGTAATTACGGTAGTTCGTAATGTTTTTACTCATGATTTGTGATTTTCTAGCTTTTAGTTCTAATAGTTTTTTTTTGTTTGCTCTTTGCTTAGCTTGTCAGAGGAATTTCAAGATTAAACAGCATCGCAGAGTGTATAGATGATGACAATACAGTTTACCTGAGACGCTTAGATGTGGACAAGGTGGGAAATCTAAAAGCACGCAAAATTTATGGATTAAATATTCCAGAGGGAATTGCAGGAATTTGCAGTCAAGTAGGCGAACATCCGTGTGTAGTTTGGGAGTTGCCCCATTCATTTAACGTGTCCGCTTTTGATGTTACTACGTTGGAGTATTCAACCGATTGCTGAAACTCTGCTGGAAATGAAGGTGGTGAATGCTTCGTTTGGTGAATATCATCGATTTGATTATGCCTCGCAGGACTTGCATGCTGTTTGTGAGTTTGTCATTCAGTTCTGGAAATCCACAGATGAGAGAGTTCCGGAAGTCGACAATTTAGTGCATCCAATCTGCATTATATCAGAAACGTAAACTGAAAGCTGCTACTTTTATGTATTTACTGTTATTTTATGTATTTACTGAAAACTTTTTTTTTAAATTCCTTACATTGCAGCATGATCAAATACAGCACTCACTTGGAAGAAAAAATTGTACTTATTCAAGATCTTTTGGGAATAGTCGCAGCTATTAATAAATTCACTGCAGATATGGCATTGCTCAATTACATTTATAAGATTCTTCCTGGCGGTAATCAAGTAAGTTTACTTGATGAGATGATTTTAGGACGAGAAAGCGTTTCGACTTCAAAATGTGAAGTAACACTGGCGTTTCTCGATATGATGCTGTCATTTGTTAAAGTAAGAAAGCTACTGAAGAAATCTTAATTCAAAAGAGTTCAATATTCTATACGTAGTTAGCAATAATCTTAATTAATCCGCTACAGAATGAAAAGTGCTGGAAACAGGGCCATGATTCCATGTTTGAACAGCAATTCCTCGGAGCAGTGCGATTCATTTCGGAAAATATTCTGGTATCATGTTCTCGATGGAGGGTAGAAAATGAGGGAGTACGTCTCAAACTATACATAAAATGTATGGAAATCTTTATGCACATTTATTCCTTGGATGGTGACTACTGGCTGAGGCTTAAAGAAGAACATATTCAGCGAATGGTTTCCTGTGATAGTTGTCTTCTTGAGATCTTAAGAACAGGTTAATTGCTACGAAGGCTTGTGCTTATCACCTTTATAAATATCAACTTATCAACTTTTTGTATTTTATATTTTGTATTTTGTATTCAGAGGAGGGAGCCGTACAAAATTCCATAATAATCCCAAATGAAGACAATCGACTGTTATCAAAAGCACTCTCAATCGGCTTACAGTTACTCTATAAATTGATACGTTTTGATGGCCGTATCATGCAGGTACTTGCAAGCATTTTTATGAATACTGTTACTGTCATGAACACGGTCTTTGATGATAAATACATCTTCTAAAGTTCTAAAATATTAATCCTTGCAGCATGTAAACAACATATTTGATGGACTACTCGCGCGAATTCTGGGTGCATTTGTTCGTCATCGTTTTGATCCGACCATCCCTACTTCAGCAATAAGAGTTCTTGCTGAGATTGCAGAAAAAACTACAATTTCCCTCTTGGCCTGTTTTGGAAATGATGAAGCAGCCTTTCGCGATATCATTATTCAGCGGTTAGATTTCATTGGAGAGGATGTAAACTTGAAGGTAACTAACTAAGATAGGCTAGGTTAGAATTTAAATGAATACGTGCAGTTTTATAATTTTCATCGTTCGTGTAGGTGGCCGTGCTGGACTTTTTTACCGTAATTTCACAGACGCAGTGTGGAAATTTTGGAATGCTTTTTTTTGGATGGAATTCTTGAGAATACTATAATTGATCTTTTTAGTGAAAAGGTATTTACAGGAAAAATAACAGGTTTTATGGATAAAATTAAAGGAAGAAAACTTTACAACTTTACAAAAATCAATTATTATAGAATGACAACCTAGCTGTGGCCTGCTTAGATTTTTGTCGCTCACTGTTTCGGCAAAAGTTAAGAATGCCGAGATCTCGAGATGATTTCTGAAAACTTTATAACTTTACAAAAATCAATTATTATAGAATGACAACCTAGCTGTGGCCTGCTTAGATTTTTGTCGCTCACTGTTTCGGCAAAAGTTAAGAATGCCGAGATCTCGAGATGATTTCTGGTCTCAGATTTTCACTCCAATTAACAACACTCAAACGTAAGATTCTTCATACACCCTTATTTTGTATATAATTTAAGGTCTTAAGATTTTTTATATAATTATTAATTATTTTTTATAAATGCAATTACAGTGGCTCCAAGTTGGATATAATAACTACCACCATGCACATTATAACATTTGATTTGTACCTTAATGGGCTAACCGATACCAAACTCAGCAACGAATTGGAAAAGCTTTTTAAGAATAATAAATTCAGCGCTTTAATTGAGATAGCTTCAGCAGAAAATAGCGACAACACGGTTAAATGTATTGCTTCAATTAAGCATTTCCTTACTCTTATCCTTGGTCGAAGTGAACTGGAAAAACTAATTCCCAAGGAATCTTTAGTACACTCTCAAAGTGTTGTTTTGAACCTTTTTTGGGAGGCTGATCCGCAAAAGGATTTGCAACTTTGTGCGACGCTGGCAGAACTAGCTATTGCTCTGACTACATCGGATTCAGCCACACCTGAGTTTATTCAACAGTTTCTTTCGACTCTCATTGGAAATATTAATCAACATTCGCTAGCCGTTCAGCATTCTCTGCTGTGCCTAGTCAACAAGTCGTTTACAAAGTGTACGGAACCAGTTCAAAGTGCAGATGTAGAAAATGTATTTCGGACTATAAGACGTGTGTTAGAAACGTCTGCTAGAATTTTGGTCGAGGAGGAGGAGCAGGCTGAGCAGTTGTACTCCATCATGAATCTGTGCGCAAGCTTGATAACAACCATTGTTTCCAAACAGCATGCAGGTGTTTGGTGTGGAGCACTACAGAAGGAGGCGATTACCGGTATCCTCCTACATATAGCATCCACGGGAATTTTTGTAAGTTTGCGTTTTGTTACGTTTATTTAAATCAATGCTTGAAAAAGATTTTGAAGATTGAAAATTTTAAATTAACCTTTTTATAACTTTTTTATAGAAAAAGAAAGCGAATGATGTGGTTGCAAACTGTCTCTCTACTCTCATTTCCATAGGAGAAAATCCATTTGGTTGTAAAATGATTTCACCAAGCTTGGTCTCCCTGAACCTTCATCCCAACTTGTACAAATTTACAGATGATGTTATCGAAGAATCATGGCTGCATATCTTCTTACTTTGCCTCAACCTTAACTCCGTACTTTTGGCAAATCTGAAGCATTCCTTCTTAGATGAGTCGATGGCGTTCTGGGCACAGTATAGTGGCTTTCTCAATCACAAATTGTCAGTGGTTGCGGAGTTAGCGGATTCTTGCGTTAATGAAAACATCGAGAAAGGATACAATGACTTAAAGACTATGCTTTTATGTACAACTATTATTCTCAACGACGTTTTGACTATGGTCCCGTACCTTGAACAATGGCAGTCGCTACACTCTGCGGAATTATTCAAAACTATTGTAAAGCCAAAACTTTTTGTTTCGTTTCATTTCGTTGTGATTAAAACTATAATTTAATTTAATAATTTAATTTGCAGAGGTTCGTATTTTATATACTTCAAGAAGTAAGCGGTCTCCTGCAGCAACCCTTTTTACTTCAGGTGTCTGTTGGAATGAAACCAAAAGGAGGGGCAACTGACGTTAAGCTAACACCCAGAGTGACAGAAGTTCAAACAAAGTATGAAAAAGTAGTCAATGTGTATTTTAAATATTCATCTTACGTTTACATACTACAACTAATTGTACATTTTACATTTACAGACTTTGGGATATTGTCGATATCTGCACTTACATTCTGGTCAGATTGAAGTCTAAAGATCAGGAATTTATCGAGAAGCCACTTCTCATATCCACAATGTTTCAACTTGGTCAGCTAGCGATAAAAACGCTTACCAAAAGCGATAAAAAACCACAAACGCCTGGCTCGACTGTGAACAGCAGATACGTTACCATAATGGAGAAGGTCATACTAATCGTGTATAACTACGTGGCACCTGTTATGTTTGATCCAATGGTAGACCCGAAGGTTCAAAATGCGCTACGTCGAGATATGTGTATCGATGTCGTAAGTAAATATATCTCTGGAAGGAAATTTTGGCTATTTACTATTTGCTTGTAATTGTAATTATTAACCTTGCATCTCATTTTTGCAGACTTCTCTATGCGATGGAGCTCGTCGTGTGAGCAGTTTTCGAAATGAATTCTTAACTGAGATATGCGGAAAACTGGATGAAAAATTTAAATAGCAGAGTCTACATAGTTCGAATTACTATTTTATTATTGTTGAATACGATTTTTCTACTAAAGTAGCCAAGTATTAGTATTAATTTACAACGTAATAAAACATAGGTGATGTGATGCTCGAAGCACTTTAATAAATTACCAGTTTTAATCAACTTATAATTTGGAAATAATGCGTTGAATTACACATTGTTATGAGCTACACGTGCTCTCCAGCACTTACGGGCATCCGCACAGGGCACATACAGCTGATTGCAGCCCACCGCACCACTCTGTTCATCTTCTGCCATCTCATATTTTCTCAGTCACTCTTCTGTAGGCTGTGCTATCACTTGTCATTTAGTACGTGTTGCGTGCTATTTTAATATTTTGTGTTGACAGTTCTCTAATGCGCATTTATCAAACTAAAGGTGAGAAACTTCTAAAATTACCCATAATTAGTTGTTAGTACTGGTAAACTAATGCTAAAATCTAAAATTCATAATTGGAATTGTGTTTAGTTGAAAGATTAATATACAAATAAAGACAACCTTAGCGGTCACTGCATAAAAGTAGGATATTTTGATACCTGTGTATTACTCGCGCAGTATTGGTAAGTGAGGGCAAATAGTTATGCTTTTTGATAATAATTAATAATTATTAAGTATGACATTTTTCAGCTGACATTTCCGGTTTTTGTTTGGTTACAGTTTCCTATTAATGTGCTAAACTGCTAACACGGCGATAACAATGTCAACTGTACATCGTACTCAAGTACTAAACCTATACAAGAACGTAAGTAAATGCTCTTCAGTTTTCAAGTTTTATAATGTAACAATATGTACTAAGGAAAGGAATAAGGAAATCGCTCTAATCTTTTGATTTTCACTTTTATACAGCTCTTGTATATGGGAAAGGAGTACCCTCAAGGCTACGATTACTTCCGAACTCGGTGCAATGCTGTCTTCCGAAAGAATAAGGATATTACTGACCCTGCCAAAGTAGAAGGCCTACTTGCTCAAGGAGAATTCGTCATTAAAGAGCTAAAGGCGCTTTACTACCTGAAAAAGTACAGAACCTTGAAAAGGCGCTACTATGCAGACGAAATAGACATGACCAAGTTCTCAGTGTTAAAAAGCTACACTTCGGATAAAAATGAGAATTAATACAGT
This sequence comes from Acrocyrtus sp. NNG-2020, assembly GCA_027744115.1. Classification (NCBI taxonomy): domain Eukaryota; kingdom Metazoa; phylum Arthropoda; class Collembola; order Entomobryomorpha; family Entomobryidae; genus Acrocyrtus; species Acrocyrtus sp. NNG-2020. The sequence goes on from JAHZND010002560.1 coordinate 58,514, forward strand.
GAAAAAATTGTAAGTTGAGGTGTCCAGTTTTTGTATAATACCAAGTACATAACTAAGCAAATTAATTTGTTAAATACAATAGTCCTGGTTATTCCTGTACAAAACAAAACCATGTAATTACTTTATTACTGCTACTTATGAGACTGACACGAAACTGCAAAAAGTAAATATATTTTACATAGGGAAACAATTTTTACTGCCAGAATAAATAAGGGTCTGAATCCCCAGAAAATACTTTGCCATTGCCACCTGCAAATTAAATGTAGCAATTTTACGAAAGTGCACAATTTCTAATTTCGCGCTCACTGTAAACATAATCCTGCGCTGACAACCTGAACTGTATTAAGCACTTTCTCAGTCATAATCAGTAAGCCAGTCATTTTAGTACTTTGTATTAAGAAATTTTAAGCGAGCACCAAACCGAGAGCAAGCAGCAACGCCTTCATTCACTCATTATTTATCACTTCCTTCCAGCCTTCCAGACGCTCAATTGCTTACTCTGCCCTTTTTAGCGATAATTATCAGGACTTCAGGGCGTTCATTAACATGTTCACGTCTAGTTAAAGCGTTGTCACCACGTTGACAGTGTAATTTCATCATGTAGCTTTGTTTGATTAACTACCTCATTCTACTCGTCCTCTACTCGTGTTCTGCGCTAGAACTGTAAGTACCAAAAAGTCCAAGAATGCAGATTTTTTGGCACCATCATTGTCACTAACATGCAATTTCAGGAAACCGTTAAGTATCCTCACCTTGCAAGTAGAGATATTGTCGAAGAGATAAAATCAGAAGGCGAAAGTGACACCGTCTCTTCACTTTAAAAAATTACACAGCAATCTCATTGCATTTCAGATAACACTTTGTCTCATTTCAACTGCAACGCTGAGACCTCGAGACATTTGTCTCCAGAACCCAGTTTTTTTTGTTTCGTACCCACTAAATTCTCCCTCCAATTTTGGCGACCAATTTCATTTGCAACTGAAGCTAGTAAGGCAACCACCAAAGCGCATAAATATTCCACTGTCATCAGTATACCTATGCCAAGCCAAGCATGTACATTCACAGCTTCAACTGAACCGTACATAAAAAATGGCTATGCAGCGCTCTCTGCTATATTTATGTATATATAATATATTATTAAAGAATAATTTAATTAATTTTGCTATTACCCACCGTTTCTGCACCCCTACCGCATAGCAGCAGCAATTCGATGAATATGCATTAATTAGTTTTTGCATAGCTAATAACTACATAGGTACATTAAAAAGCACGAACAAATAGTAAATATATCCACAGTTGTTTTCTGTGTTGTATTATTACACTTTTTCTAGTTATAAAAGAACAACGGATTTTCACCATTTCCGTTTCAAAACAGTTTTACTGCATTGCTGCATTCATGCATCTATTTCAACAACACTAAATACATATGAAAGATTGTACTTGTGCCACTCATTTCTTTTCTCGTGAATTTACATTATGACTATAACTTTTTTTTGCAATAGAGAGCATTGTTGTGTTCTTACTCCTACAACACGCATTTTTAAAAAACTCGAGCAAGTTTCTTTCTCAACAAGAACATAATAGCAAACAAAGCATATTACAAAACTGTGTGTAGTTCAGCTCGAAGGATTTACTTTTTTACAAATTAAAAGAGGTTGTACTTCCCCACCACCACATAAATTCCTTTATATAGCATTTAGTGGAATTTCCTATTTTCCCTTACTTAAAATGTTAATTTCTAACATTAACTATGACAAATTACGACTGTGAGCAGTGCATCATTATTTCCATGTTTTCATAGAACATGGATCTACTAAGGAAAATGCGTGTAATTGCGAAAATTGCGAAAATCTGATCCCGTAGTAATAAAGTTTTGGCTAGATAGATCCCTTCATTGGGGAGTTTTTATTCTAACACATTTCTCTGAAAATAGCCAGCTCAGCTCCGTACTATATTTTTTGAGTTGGTGAAAAAACGCATTTTGCTCTTCATCCTTCCTCTTTTTTCTGTAACGTTGCTCTGCAGAAAAAGAGTAAATTAGCTTTTTGGTGTAGCGTAGGGAAGGGAAGAGCAAAAAAAAATTTTCATTATTTGAGAGGACAGGGGTAGGACTGTCTGGCATGTCTGTGTTTTTAAATGTGAAGTGGATATGTGGACTTGTGGATAGCCGTAGTTGCTGGGAAGAGGAAAGAATACCTGCATGAATCATCAAATGAATATCATAACATGATCGAAATGGAAGACGAGGCGCAGTGGTAAATATTAGTAGAATCCTTTTTGTAAAAAAAAACTTCTCCTTTTTTAAATTTTAAACTGTTAAAAGGTGAAAATTAGCTAACAAATAAAAATTAGCAAAAAAGTTGAAAAGATGTACTAGTTGGAAAAGAAAGGAAACGAAAGAAAAATTGAAGGAAAACTGGATGATAAGTTCTCAGCTGTGTCACCTCTCACCTGTCTGTGGTTTAAGCGAAATAAGCTAAGGTTACTAAATGGTGAGGAGTGTGAGAGCGATTTAAGTTAAATAGAAGTTACATAAAAGTTTACTTTTTCTGGCATGTTTTAGGAAAATTTATGCTGAGTTGTTTAGAATATTTTCATAATAAAAGTAGCAGCCACATGTTGGGTTGGAATGTTGAGAAATTTTAAATAGAAAGAAAGTTTGAATGTGCTGTTAATGGATTATCGAATATATTGAGTGCAGTATAGAGTGGACAAATAAGTTGCGATAGGTAATGAGATTACTAGTAAGCCAAATTAATTAATAGTTTTAACTAAATTAGCTGCAATTCTAGAAATTGTCTGTCTTTTCTGTTCTCATTTTACCATCAGTTTATAATGGTCAGGGGTCTGGGTGATAGAAAACGTGATATGCTAATTTTGCTCAATTAGTAGTAAAGCACAGATTTATGTGAAATGTCGAAATGTGCATACTTGATATTTGGTGCAGATTTTAGAATTACCCCTTTTGGTATTCTTGTCATCATTCAATTCTTGTGCCTTGCAATTCTGCTATCAGTTATTCGAGAAATTCTGACTTCGCTCCGTGTTAAGTGCTAGAATATTGAATGTAGTGGAAAAAATATAATTGAAAGATTGAGAATTTGAGAAGCAAACGGAGTCTGAAAAAGTGATGAATGCAGGTTTTCTGTACGAAAATAAAAACGGAACTAAGTTTGACAGTAGTAGGCGCCAGTTGAGAGCAATATCTTTTATTAAGAAAGTAGAAGTATATGGAGTGGAGAGGGAGTGAAAGCTGAGCGGGGTACACACAGCCCATTTCCATTTTATTATTATTTCCCGTATCTTCCCAAAAACCATTCTCTTCTCATTTCCTATTCAGCTCAGGTATTCCCTTTCTTTTATTTTGATTCACAACCATTTCTCTATATAGTACTCCACATGTTTGACATTTTACTGGGGAATAGTTAGGTAGGAAGAACTTGAGCAGCTTAGAAAAATATTTTTATATGCGCCTTCTCCAAAATAATAGGAAAAGTTGGATGTTGGTTGGATATAAAAACTACTTTTTCTCTTTTAGTTAAATTCTGCTAAAGGTGGAAGCGAAAATATTGTAAGATGATAGGGAGAAGTGCGTGGGGAATGGGGAATCACCGGAATGGAGTGTAGAAAGGGAAAGAAAAAAATGGTGTTAATGTGCAAAGATCCGTTTGGCCGGATAAATATTAATGGGCTATAAAGGGAAAGAAGTTGCATTGCAGCAATAATAAAAAGTAGCCAACTCAACTCTTTTTGTTCACAAAGTACACTGGAAAAAGGATTAAAAATTTGAAAGATCAAGAAAAGTTGCATTTTTAGTGAAGCCATTTTTAGTAAATTTGTGAAGTAGCGGTTTTTACAAACTAAACTTTGGACGAAGAGCTAGCAGAAAACAGAGAATAGCGAATTTATTGTTTTTTCATTACATTTGGCAGATCGTAAAATGGAATTGGACCTGCGCTGAAAGCTAAAACTTAATGTTTTAACCGCGTATGCATAAAAATTGAAGAAAGTCAAGGTTAAGTCATCAATATAGTTGTGATAACGATTTGGGAATAATTGGAAAATTCCGACAACAAAATTAACAAATAATTGGTGAGTATGCTTCATTACTATTTATTTTTTGTTTAATTGTAATGTATAATTTTAGTAATGATTATTTTTGCAGTGTCAAAACGTCGATAGAACAGTATTGGAACGAGCTCCATATACGAATTATTTGCTGAAGTTACCAAATTTTTAGTCAAGTTCAAGTTGTTTATGAAACAGTGACGATCAGTTTAAATGGCATAAGTGATAGCTGGTAAGTGGACTGGGGATTTAGTTAGAAAATGGAAATGTTAAAAGTGAATTCGGATGAAGGATGAGACTATGAGACTCTTACAGTGACTTGAAATTTACATCGAAATTTTTTATTGCTATTTCGGTTTTCAGGTATCCTTTTTGCCGTTTTTGTGCTAGTGAAACATGTGAGCATACGCACCAGCTAAAAAGGCTACTTGCACCGTACGTACACCTGAGAAATCTGTTGTTTCGTGGTGAGGAGCTATTTTGTATTCTGTTTTGGGGGAGCGAGGAGAAAGCGTAATATATTGTCGAGAAAGAAGGAGTACTACGGAGGGAGTCGTAATATTAAATAAAGGACTGAAATATATCGGGTGGGTTTCTAGCCTATGAATGCGGGTATCCTCACCAGGGCGGATAATCAAAACAACCGTGGCCCATAGATTAGCAAGAAGAGAAGGATGGAGGATTACAGGTTTCTTTTCAAGGTGGTTCTGGTAGGAAATGCTGGTGTGGGGAAAACATGCTTAGTTCGCAGATTTACTCAGGTACGTACTCCATTACTTTCTGTGATTGCGGCTTTTACCCAAAAGGCTGATGATTTTTATTACGATCTTGTGTTTCTGTTTGATATTGCAGGGTTTATTTCCTCCTGGCCAAGGTGCTACTATTGGAGTGGACTTTATGATAAAGACTGTTGATATAAATGGAGAAAAAGTCAAAGTAAGTTTTAGTGCCAAAGTTTTAATTTGTACAAATCCATTCTGGCTAATTATTATTAAAAATGTCGTTCAGATTGTTAATTGCTTTTTGTGGTTTGGGGGAAACAGTTACAGATTTGGGATACTGCGGGACAGGAACGTTTCAGATCTATCACGCAAAGTTATTACCGCTCAGCTCACGCTTTGATTTTGGTGTACGACGTAAGTTCCCAGCCTAGTTTTGATTGCCTTCCCGATTGGCTGAGAGAAATTGAGGAGTATGCAAATGTCAAAGTGTTACGTGTTTTAGTAGGTATGTGAGCAAGTCTGATACCATATTAAAAAAGTTGGATACCATAACGATGCCAGTGTTCAATAAATGCATTATTTGCTTTTCTTACAGGAAATAAGACTGATCGCGAAGATAGAGAAATTCCAACGTACGTTGGTGAAGATTTCGCCCAAAGAAATAATATGTACTTTATGGAGACTTCCGCGAAGGAGGCGGACAATGTGGAAAAGCTATTTATGGAAATTGCACATGCCCTAATTGAGGTATCACGTGAGAGACAACTTTAACTTTGTTCTGGTGGTTTCAGTGTTATATTTATTCTAAGCATTATTTTCAAAATTATCTTTTCACAGCAAGCAAAAGCTCGGGAACCTGTATCAGAACTAAAGGAATATAAAGGCCAATCAGTTACCCTCAATCATCGCGTTCCGTCAACGACCGGGGACAGTTGCTGTAGCAGACTGTTGTGATCTTACGAAAAAAATTCCGGATCACCTTTTCATTTTTGTTTCAATCATAAATTATTTCACACTGCTGAAAGCACAGGAAAAGCCTACAACGTCAAAACTCCAGATAAAATCAACTCATACTTATCAAGAAAAAACAAACCATCACACGTACTAGTTTAACAAAAACCTGTAAACTTACCATGAATAATTCTAGTTAAAAATTTCTTTCCATTTTATTACAATTTGTAAAAAGTTTTTAAAAAAGGAAATGTTTAACGTCACTACATATTTGTTATGCAATATTAAGCCAAATCTCCAGTTAAATATCGCGCATATGGAAGGAAAGGAAACGAAACTTGGATTTTTGGATAAGATACCTACACCACATCAATAAATTTATGACAATTGACGCGTTCGTAGTCTAGTTGCTTAGCTTTAATTAAAGTATAATGTATTTTTGGCTGTAGCCGGTTGTGATTGATGTTTAAGGAAAGGGGAAAACTTAGCAGTGTTTCCGTAGCATTAAGTTATTAGTATTTTCAGAGCAGCTTACTGTATTGTACATAGCGTTTGGGATGTGACCGGCTAGAAATGAAGTATTCTGTTGATTACCATTTATTTTATAATTAGTATTAGGTTCCATGCAGTTAATTTTTTGTTTGCTGAGCATGCATCGATAATTGATTTTGAAGTGCTGCATTTCAAAAACGTATTAAATGTTGCCACTCGAAATAGTGCAAAGAGGGAAATGCTGTATAAGGTTGTCAGTTGTCACAATCAAAGCAAATGTCTTTCACAGTATTTGATAAAAAATGTTTAAATGCTAAGGACGAAGTTTTAAGTAATAGTTGTTAATAATAATAATCATAATACAATAACTTTTTAGGAGGGATTTATTCATGCGTAGCTGAAATTTCTGTTTTTGCAGCTCAAAATAAAAAGGCTATGTTTACACAGGGAAAGCGCAGTTAAGCACACGTTTTTTTTACAAATGCACCTTTATTATTGTTTAGTGTTGTGGACTGTGCAGTATGCACTAACAAAAGAAACAAATTGTGTGGCTATTGTAAACAAATTAATTTAAAACATTTTAGGATACGTCCAGCATCAAAATAATTTTATTCACAAATTAAAAAGTTATTGTGCACTTTGTATTTTTTAATTTCCCTCATTCCACAATTAAAAAATTTAATTCACATTCTCTGTATATTAAGTCCGGTCTTGCGGCTTTTATTTGTTCATAGTTTTGCCGTCGTAGCATATTTGTTTTGGAAGAGTCCACCATGTACCTGCCCAGAAGACGTAGAAGAGAGGTCAAATTTTAAACCGGCATTGTACTTCTAGTCCTTTGTAATCCCTAGAAAATGGTTATTTATTGCTCTTTCCGTAAACAAAGTAGAAAAATCGCCCCAGGAAGGCAGGAAAGGGATCCCACAAAGGCAAGTGGGAACCTTGAAATCTCCTTGAATTCAAGTTGTTCCGTTGTCTCCGTCTGAGTTCAGGTGAAGAAAAGGTAGCCTAACCTCACCTTTAATTCCTTCCTAGTACTCCACTAGTCCATTCCATTCTTCCACTTATTTATAGTGGGTTTGCGTAAAATATTCCCATGCTCGCCTAGGCTGCACCAGCCTTTTTTCATGAAAGTTTTTGGTGGGAGAGTGATTTCCGACTAGGAATTTAGAGTGAATTTTCTATGTTACTCTGTCCAAATAATGCTGCTGCTGTTGCTGCTACCGCGTTATCCGCTCTCTTTTACCCTACACAGATTTTTTTGCGATTGGTTGTGGTGAATGTACAGAGTCAAGGTCAGTTAGTGCAGGTAGATGCTAACATCATATTTGAATTTCCATTGGTGACTCCATCAACTTTAATCAAGTTAAAAATCATTTTTAGGGGATGTTACTATAAAAAGCTGAAAAAAATGTTTATGCTGGTGCTCATCTAATCACTTACAAATCGCAAATGGATAGAAAATAGGCACTTTTTTCATACATATTTACCGGTACGTAGAATAGGTGGAATAAATGAAATGATTTGAATGGGTGTAAGCAGTGCAAAAAATTCATTCATGAATTCCTTTCTGAAGTTTTAGCATAACGGACGTAGGCGTAAGGAGCATTTCCTATTACCAACACCATCACCCATTACGAAAATGCTAATAAGTGGTAGTAGTTTTGTAACTTTGTAATGCTAAATTCTTTTTGGCGAGTGACAAATCCAGAAATGTTTGCCATCTGCTCGTTCTATAAAAGGTTTGCAGTAAACACTAAATGAAGAGAAAAACTGCAAATGATACCAATACAAGGAATATTGCAAAAAAAAGCAATTGTCCACAGTCACTTCTTATCCTGTCATCAGACATCAGACTAGCCCCAAAAAAATCCATTCTCTGTTTATCATATCAATATTGATAAATGATAAGTAAGTAGTGCTGATAGGTAGGTATCTTTATTTTATGTAGTAACAGTTTTGCCCATAAAACTCATCGACGTTGCAGAATGCAATTTTTTTTCTATAGTGCAGAGAGTCAAGCGCAGAAAAGTACAAAAAGTACAATAAGTTCAGTAGCAGCAATGCTGTAGCTTACAAGTGAGCTGCTTCGTCATCCATTCTTAATCCGCACTCNTTACAAGTGAGCTGCTTCGTCATCCATTCTTAATCCGCACTCACTTCTCAAAAAGTGCATAACATCTTCTACACATTTTTCTAGTCTTTTTAGCGTATCCTCCTTGATTGAAAGCGCTTTCGTATAGAATTCAATGACTCACTGAGAAGTCTGTTGATTCATTCAGTCACTCTGATTCCTTCTGATACTGATTTTCCTTCTCTTAAAAATTAACTGGTGTACACATAGACAGCCAGAGCAATATGTACTTCCTCTTCTAGTTCTTCTAGCCCATAAAAATATGCTCATGAGTAAAATAAGCTTGTAAGTAGATCATCATCATAAGCACTGCCAACTCCAACGCACAATTTTTTTCCGCTTCTTTTCATTAACAAAGCTTGCAGCTTTTTACGCTCTGTTTGTGACCTATGACGCAGCTAAATAGAATGAGATCAGAGGAGGGTGACATTTTCTTGCAAAGAAATTGTCACTTCCAAAAAGAAAATTATTTTGTAAAGAGCTTGCTATTAAAACAGATTAAAAATGTCATCCGAGAGTGGTTTTTCCGGACAATAATTCTCAGAAATGGGTAACTTTTTCACGTCTCATTAAAAAAATCGGAGGTGATAATGCAGACTGGGTCATACGTAATTTTGTGAGTAGACTGCTTGAATCTTGCTTGCTGGAATTGGGCTTATTACATTCCTCATTTTTTCTATGTACTTGTAATGAGAGATTTACTAGACTCTGTGGATTTCTGTGATGTGAAAAGAATTTTGAGGATAAAGCAAATCCTCTCTAAATGACGGGTCTGTCTTATCGCAAATAAGACGGATTTTTTTCATTTATGACTTTTTATTGTGATGTTTACGCCATTTCGCTCGTGTATGACTTCTCTTAATGGGAAATTAAAATGCGATAAAAATAATATTATTTGTGCTCGTAAAAATATATGTGGGTACGAGAGTTGCAAAGAGCCGAGCCATAAATTGACACTCTAAACTCAGCTCCTGATCTTGCAATGTTTAACGACATGTGTGTTTGTGTATGTGGACAAATCTGCAAAGTAGTCTAGAGTCTAGACTAAATTCAGTGCAGAATGGAACAGAAAGAACAAATCTTTAAATTCCGCATTTTTTGCAATTGCAGCTGCTCTTTCTAATTTTCTCAGCAGATATCAGATTTCTGCACGACACTCCGCAAGCTTAATTACATCCTGTGCTCTTATAGGCAGTCTCACTTTTCCCCGGCACAGTCACAATATGTACTTGTTGGGTATGTCACGTAAGCTTAAGGCTGATGACAATAACGCCATGTCATGCAATTACCCGTTCTTTGCCCTGCAGCCAAGGTTCTATGTCACTCACCTTTTTTCGGTATCTTTTTTAAACGTAAATTCACCTTCATCAAATATTTCAGAGGTACACAATTTATTATTTTTGCACATTCAGATTACAGACAGAAAAGTCAACGGCAACTCCTCACTTTTTATGCATACGCCACACCAGCTTCAAACTACTCGTGTAATTACCCTGAACACTGAACATGAAAAGTGGCCATTATCCATTATCTCTGTGCTCAGGTTTTAGTTTTACACTAGACCGTGCACAATACTTTAAGACTGCAGCCTCAAAGTACTTCACATTATCACATTTTTAGAGGGGAGAAGTAGATAAGTAGATTCTGCTTACTAGCAAAGGCCAAAACCTTAAAGCTGTCGTTCCCATTTTACACTGACAGTGACAATGAGCATATAATAAGCAGTATTTTTTGAAATGCAGTGATACTTCTCTGTTCTGGCACTCATATGTCATTTCATGGGTACGACGACGGCTCAGATTAGACTTTGTCATTTGTCAATGCTATCACTATCACTTAGATGTAATATGCTCCTCTACCGCTTCCCTACATCTCAGGAGAAGTCCCATTTCTTCTGTGGAATAGGCCCAGGAGCATAAAGTATAATCATGAGCATGTTGAAGTCTCACTTTCGTCATTTTCAATGATCTCACATTCATTTTGAAATAGAACTAGCATCTATAAGAATGAGGAAGAGCTCTAATGGAAACTGCAGACAAAAATTGTATAAATTTTTCGTTACTCTAGAGAAAAACGCGGTCTAACTGCTAAAACTCCTCTGCTGACACATAAAGTAAAATTTAGGATGCTGAGCAGTAGATTGTGCTAGTAAGTGATGGTAAGGAAGAGAAAAAAAATTTCTTTTGTTTGAAACGCTAAAAAGTTCAGACAAAGAAGAGAGAGAGACTCATCTTTTGGCCTATTATCATTTGCACTTCTGATGTTTACTCATCCAATCTAGTTGAAAAAAAAACATATACATATAGCTTGGTGAACAATGACTGTTGAGGCTAGACGGAGCGCACTTACTTTTTTTACACGTGAGCACAATTAGAC